>PVKS010009272.1:0-64664 GCA_004027875.1 Aplodontia rufa
AAAGAGGAACACTACTACACTGCTGGTGGGACTGCAAACTGGTTCAGCCACTATGGAAAGCAGTATGGAGAATCCTCAAAAAATTAAGGATGGAACCACCTTATGACCCAGCTATCCCACTCCTGGGAATTTTCCCAAAAGACTTAGAATCAGCATATTATAGCGATGTGGCTTCATCAATGTTTTTAGCAGCTCAATTCACTATAGCTAGATTATGGAACCAACCCAGATGCCCCTCACTTGACAAGTGGATACAAAAGCTTTGGTACATATACTCTATGGAATACTACTCGGCCATTAGAGAGGACGATATTATGTCTTTTGAAATCAAATGGATGGAGATGGATAGAATTATGCTTAGTGAAGCCTCCCAATCTCAGAGACTCAAGGGCCGAATGGTTTCTCTCATCTGTTGATGCTAGCATATATGGGGAAGCAGTATGGCAGATGGCTAACCTAAGAAACTGCAAATTGAGTGACTTTCAGAGCATTAGGGGGATGGCTGTCTAGGATACTTGGAGGTGTAGTGAGGGGGAGAGGGGAGGGTATATGAAGAACTCATAGGAGTCTGGAGATTGGGAAGATGGGGGAACCATCCTAGAAGCGGATGTCATTCCTCCACGAACTACCCATTTAACGCATGAGTTCTTCTGGGGGAAACTGCAACAGGTAAAACCCAAGGTGGTTAGCCATGATCTGGCTTTTCCCCTTGATAACAAAGTTTATATCCATTGATTACTAATGTTTAGATAATGTTTCCCCCTCAACTGTATTTCTATATTCTTCTAATAAAAAAATAAACTTAGATTTTTCCTTTTCCATGCAAAAAAAATAAAAAATAAAAAAATAAAATTGTATTTTGGTTAACAGGAATAATAAAAAAAAAAGTTGATGCTATGCACCTAATACCAATACAGGTGCTTCACCTAAGTTGCAGTGCTATTTCTTGATAGGACTCAACATACACTACATCCATACTTGTTGTTCTGTTTAATTTTCCTATCTCATGTTATTATCTTCAATGTGAATTTTTAGGGTCTCCACGAATTCAACCCCACCAAAAAGTCAATTATGATATTTTTATGCAAATAAAACCATACCACCAACCCAGCTACCATCCATTTTCTCTCTCTCTCTCTCTCTCTCTCTCTCTCTCTTTTTAAAGAGTGGACAGTGAGAGAGAAAGAGACAGAGAGAATCAATTTTTATTGAGTTTTTCACATGTCTTTCATTGCTCCAACACTTAGTTGTGTACATGGGTCCTGAGGTTTGAACCCGTGTACTTGCACATGCCAGGCAAGTGCTGTAACCACCGAGCCACCGCTCCAACCCCTCATTTTCTCTTTTTCACCACAAGTTTAATTCTAAATCCTTTCACCCTGTGGAGGGTATAAAATACTGTTTCATGAAAATAAGTGTTTTCTAAATCTGGGTGGAAGCTGCAGGCAGACCGAATATCAAAGAGGAATAGTAGAATAAATAGATCTCCACCAACAGAGTCCAAGACCACCTGGCCAGGTGCAGTGCTGCCTGGGCATTTACATCTGCAAAATCTCTTTGAATTAGGATTAATTTTTTAATGTAGTTTGTCAATTAAATTTGTCCAGGAACATTTAATGTCAAAAAAGTCATTTGTATTAAGAATATTAATGACAGCAATAAACAACTATTATCATTTACTTTTGATTGAAAAAAAGCAAATTGTTTAAAAGAACAGAAAAGTTCTATTCTGGTTCATCTAGATTACCTGAAAGAAGTAAGTTTAAAAAAGCCTATAATTAAAAATGAAGACTTACAATTAAAAGGAGATAGTTCTATCAAAGTGCCTTGACAGAACTGTTCTCACCGGGCCTTAAATCTTTTCCAGGAAAGCACAACAAATGAGGCAGCAAGAATTAATTTGCCAATAGACCCATTTAAATTCTTATTAATTGAATTATATCTACTTTCCTTCACTTTCTTCTTCCTCTTTGAGCTATACAGACCACTGTTGAAGATAAGTGGTAAAGACATCTACCAGGAGAAAACTCACTTCAGTCCCTCCATTTTACTATCAAAAGACTGTACAGACTTTGGCCTAGATTTTCCAATTCTAGGTATTTGTCCTCAGCAAAAATATCAAAAAAATATTCCAGTTGTATATAAAAATGATGTGTATTGCAGTATTGTTTATAATGATGTAAAATTAGGAACAAGGTAAATAACAAGTGAGCAAATGAATGAAGAAGTACTGGCCTAACAAAATATTCTGAGGGTAAGAAACATATATAAAAGAATGGCTGATGATATACCATATAAGCTATTTTCTGGGCCTGGAACAATTCTTCAAACAGCTCGCTCTACACATTCCTGACCCTGCCAGTTGATTCACACCATAAACTCCAAAGAGATCAAGTGAAAAGCAGATGTGTCTTTGGGCAGTGGCTCCACAATGCCTTCTAAACTAAATTGTTTAGAAGTCCCTCATCAGAAGCAATCAGACCACTGAAATCCTCCACTTTTCATGATTACTTGACTGCAATCAGCAATTTAGGAAAACTTCAAAATGGATCAAGTTTAATATATATATTTATATTTTTCATATCTTTGTGTATATAGATATATATGAAGAAAATCTGAAGAATAAAAGATATTGCAGAAAAGAAAGTTGTTCTTTTTTTGTTTTGTTTATGGTGTTAGGGATTGAACCCAAGAGTGCTCTACCCCTGAACTAACCAGCCCTGTTTATTTTTATTTTGACATAGGGTCTCACTAAGATGCTGACATTTGTCTTGAACTTGAGATCCTCCTGCCTCAGCCTGGGATTACAATCATGTACCACCATGCCTAGAAAGAAAATTGCTTTGCAAACCACCAGAATATTCACAAAGAAAAACGTTCCATTCATAAAACAAGAACAGAAGTATATTTAAAACAAGCATTCAGAAAACATAAAAGTTAAAGTTAAAACAATTTCAAGGGTCATTAATACCACGTGAAAGAAAAAGTTTTAAAAATCTCAGAAAAAGAATACAAGACAAATATAAGAAAACAAAGGTTAAGATATTCAACATGCAATTAATGCAAGCTCCAGAAAAGACAAAGAAAAAAATATAATAAATTATCCAAAAAAATTTTAAGAGATTTTAAGCCCATTGAAAACTACATATTAAAAGTACCTATCAAGGGGTTGGAGATTTAGCTCAGTGGCAGAACGCTTGCCTAGCACACACAAGGCCCGGAGTTTGCCTCAAAAAAAAAAAAAAAAAAAGAATCTATCAAATCCTCAGAATAATGGGTAGAATGGGACAACACTGAAGGACATCATCATGAAAATTTCAGAGCAGTAGGGACAAAGAGAAGCTTTCTTTATCAGAGAAGGGGGTATCAGTTTTTATAAAAAGACCATCTTCTTTTATTCATTTGATCTATGGGCTCTGGATTGTTATATACATACACACAAATCTATATATACATATATACATATACATTTACATATATAGAGAGAGATTCAATAAAAAAAGAACATTTCTCAATGACAACTCTGGAAGCTAGAAAACAATAGAAAAGTGCCATCAAAATTTTAATTTCAAAAATTATTAAAATTATTTCCAATTTAAAAAATAATATAACTATCAGCAAAATAAAAGGAGTAGAACAAAATTTGTTCAAATATTTAATTTGTAAAATGCACATTTGATACAGCCTTTCTGAGAAATCACTGAATGAAATGCTCCAACAAAAGGTAAGAATTAACTAATAAAATATATGACATGGGATACAGGAATCAGGAGATTCAACACAAGAGGAAAGATATTAGAACTCCCTGCATAGTAGTAGAGACTCCTAGATGACATCTGTGTAATAAGCCTAGATAGAAACCAGTCAAGATGAGAGCAAGAAGTTAAAAGACTCTGAATGAAGGTTTCTTAGAGGAAAAGAAAGGAAGGAGGAAAGGAGGGAAGGGAAAATGGGAGAAAGAAATTATCTGATATAATCAATGATAGTTAAAAGGACCTTCGCTTCTATCATAAAATCTTGACACCTACAGTGATACATAAAAAACCAAAACTAAGCTGTTTTTGTGTTGAAGGGAATTATTAACTCCTAGAAAAGTAAAAATACTGTGATATAGCACTAGTTTAATGTATTGCCCAACTATAAAGAAAAAATTATTTATATTCTTATAATAAAATATGAAATTAATAAAGGTTATGACATACCTACACTCAGAGGATAAGGAAGGGATGTAAATGCACATATTTATAGAGAGAGAAGTAAGAAAGCTAAATATTTACTTTCTATAGTAAAAACTTACAAATAAGATAAGCACAACCCTAGTAAGTTGAGGGCAAATTCCAGAAGCAGACAAAGATATTAAAATTTTTGTCCCTGTAACTTTTAAATTAAGGCTAAGAAAGGTCAAGTGAGAGGACTACTTTTTTATTATAAGCTTTGTAGAACTATTTGAACTTTTGGGCTTAATATATAATGATGATATAAATACAAATTTAACTTAATTTTGAATGCAAGCAAATATATATATTGCTTCAACAAATAATTACAGGAGATTAGATGCATATATCAAAAGATAAGTACTATGCCATGCTAGGAATGCAAAGGTAATATATCCTGAATTGTCTGTCTTTGTCCCTTAATAGCTGCTTGACCTTGGGTTCCCAATCTAACCATGTATCTGCCTCATCAGGAAAAAAGGAGGATTAAGCATGATAATATAAATAAATTGCCTCAAGCTATAAAAAATGTAGTCTAGTAAGGAAACTTAGAATCACAGTAATAATTTTAATATGATTTAATTGCTATTCCTCTGAAATGATATGCTCTATGAAGTAAGGCAAAGAGGAGCTACCGAAACCCACGGGGATTCAATTGCCCTCCATGAAACCAAGGCTGCCAGTGAAAGTCAGGTCCCAGTGATAGCAAGCCTGGACTAGACAAACCCCCAAATTCCTTTTCAACTCTCCGAGCCTAGGAAAAAAATAGTGGGAATGCATCTGGGTTTCTGTACAAACAACCAGTCACTTTACACAACCCATTGATTTAGAAAACTATCAATTCTATTTTGTTACTACATTTTTTATCCTGTTTTTAAAAAAATAAAGCATTTAGTTTGAGCTTACTGTTGTGTAAAAGACATGATCTGATCTGTGCTAGACCCTCAGATAAATTTCAAGAAAAGACAAGACATGGAGCCCTTGAGAACTTCAGTAAGAAGTATAATAAGAGTTTTAAACTATTTATGGAAGAAATTATCAAGTATGAGAGCTACCTATTTACATTTAGAAAATAACCTTGTTTCTTAAATATTGAAAATTAGGAGGTAATAATAAGGGTTGAAAGAATTATCGATGTATTGACTTTTTGTTAAGAGAGAGGGACAGTGAGAGAGAGAGATAAAGACAGAATCGACTCTGTTTAGTTTTTCATGTGGCTTTCATTGCTCACTTTGTTGTGTATGTGGTGCTGGGGTTTTGGGGTTTGAACCCACGTACTTGCGCATGGCAGACAAGAGCCACAAACGCAGTAACCACTGAGCAACTGCTCCAGTCCTGGAGTATTGACTTTTAAAGCATAGTCTAAGTAGAATAAATATCAAATCTCTGAAATAAATGTAAGATAATAAATATGTTATTTTCCATATTTTTATTGGTGCATTATAGTTTTACATAATGATAGGATTTGTTGTTAAATATTCATACATGCACACAATATAACAATATAATTTGGCCAATATTCCTCCCCAGAACATCTCCCCTCCCTCACCTCCACCAACCAGCTGGTCCCTTTCTTCTGCTGATCTCCCTTTGAATTTTTTGTTTGTTTGTTTTTACTTTTCCAGTTTTTATTGATTGCATGGCAACTATTTACTATCTTGGAGGTGGAAAATACAAGTTTTTATCCCCTTTTTTCTATCCCCTTTTCCCTCATCTGGTTCCTCCCTTCTCCCCTTACTTTTCCTCTACTCGAATTCCTTTATTCTTCATGTGTAGAGCAGCAGTGAACTGGGAGCAATGGGGGGGGAGAAGAGAGGAGGAAGATGTAGAGGGAACTTGGCCCATAAAAGAATATATAAATGAAAAAAAGATGCTGAAAGTGTTCCATAGAAACCAAAGATTTCTAGAGAATTCTTGCTTATAAAATTAATATACTCCAAAGTCCCATCCTTCTTTGAGATTCCATCATGTTACAGATCCCAAGCCAAAGTTCAAAACAGAAAGTAAGTTATATTAAGTGTTCAGCTTAACAAAAAAAAATTATACCAATTAGAGTGATGCTATAAAATTATTAAAAGGAAAAAAATAATCACATAGGCATTCCAGAACATACCCAAACAAACTGACATCCCTTTTAACATGCAATTGTTTCGGGATTGTACCAATGCAGCCATACTAATGTACAATGTGAACATTGTCTTCTCACCCCAAGGAAAATAGCCCAGAAAAGATGTGTTAGCTAAAAATATTAGACTGAAATACTAGTTAATGATATTGAATTGTAGAATGATGAGCCACCTACAGAATCAATATAGCATTTTATTTAGAACCTTGAGGGTGTTTGCTGGCCTTATTGACTGTGGCCAGTTCCATTCTGTTAAAACTGTGACAGTTGATGAGACTGAACTCCGGGGTAGAATTACTTCCCAATTCATCACCAATGCTTATTGAACAATTACCAGAGAGTGAGACTCTGGAAAAGTCTTCTTGACATTAAGCTGTTCAGATGAAGGAAGCTAGTAAGCAGATTCTCTTTATGTCCCCTACACTTTTGTTCTTTCCTTAGCAATTCTTTACAACACTTGACCTTAGAAGTAGTACACAAATTCAGAGAACACTGAATTAAAATTACTCTGGAGTCCTAAAAGTTGTCATTCTATTTAACCAGTAAGTCTGAAGGGCTAGTAAGTGGATGGAACTTCATGATACAGACCTCATCCAATTGTGATGTATGATTATGTACCTAAGGGTAAAGTGGTTTTTGTCAACAGAAATATTTCTGAAACAATTGTTTTAAAAAAGAATTTAGGATTATAAAATTGGAGAATTATAATACTAAAAGAAATATTGAAATAAAAACAACTTTTCATCTGCAGTTAAAGTAAGCAATGATAAAATTAAACTGAAATACTTCACAGTTAACAGTGGTGTACTCAGGGGTGTTGTCTACATGAGATATCAGACCACAGTTGTAAATGAGATTTGCACAATATGATTAAACTCATATGGAGCTAATGGTGCCTTTGAATGTTATTGATGCACCCCAAGTCTTAGTTTGCTTCACTTTCCTAATATTTTAGCATCTTAATGATCTTCTGACCCAAGGACCGTATCGGTAATTTATTTAGAGCATGATCTATTTACTCATTGCTATAGGAGAAACATTGACAGCACTAATAGTGCTATTAAGCAATTAGCAGCATATTTAAATAGAACAAAGGCTAAGATGAGGGGCAACATTCCATTTGCCCTTTTACTTCCCACAATATCACTATTTTTATTCAACTGACCACAAACATCCTTTTTCAGATACTTTGTTCATTTTCCTAAGTGTTACAGAATGGAGTTTATTCTACAAATATACATCCCCCACTTCAGATGAAGAGAGCTGGTGAGCAGAAGATCAAATATTTAAACAAACTTCATAATGAAAAAGTTCTTCCTCCATGACTAGAAATAGTGAGAAAAGGTAATTCCTATATTGATGTCTGATTCCTGCCTCTGCTCAGAGGAGAGGTATCCAAACGGAGAGGAGACCGAAGTCCGTCTCTAGGCTGAGGTTTGGGTGTCACAGCTGTGTGGACAGATCCTACAGTTATTGCAGCGAGCTAGAGAAGATGACTTTGTTCACCTAGGACAAGCCCAGAGCTCTATCTACAAATCTGGGGATTTTCAACCAGTTTGATCTGAATATAGATGAACCATGGATGCTAATTGGTCATCTGATGGGACTTACCAGCCCCAAAAGACTACTGAGCAAGGAAAATGAACACATTTCCATGAACTCAGACAGGCCAGGAAGCCCTGCAAGAATCACTATGCCATCTGTGAGAACTATCACTGAATACTTCCTCTTCACCCCTTCCCTTGCTCCCCCAGTGCTTTCCCACTTTAAGAGAACATACTCTGAAAACAGAGAAACCAGGGAACCAGCAAGGTGGCCAAGTCCCTGCCCTTAACATCTTTGAGGCATTTCACCCTGGAGCTTTATCTCCTTGCTAGGAAGCTTGTAACTTGGAGCTTCTCTCTAGAATGAGTCAAATGAAACTTGTATTTTGTCTAGTAAATGCACAAACTGGGATGAGTATACCCAAAAAGCACCAAGATAACCTTTCAAACTTAGAAAAGAATGATGGTTAGAATGAAAAGGAATTTTCAGGTTTTTAGGTCAATTTTGCTTTCCGAAGACTTGAGACTACATTTACTGTTAAACTAACACCTGCTAAGTTAATGTGAGTTGCTGCTGTGGTGGGTCTCTTCTAAGTCAAGGTCAAAATGGTCCATCTCATTCACCCACTGTTCTTTCAGATGTGTTCTCCAATGTGGCTTGCTTTGAATTCTATGAATGCCAGAAGAGACATTAAGAAGTAATTAATGGGCAAAGTTCTTTAAAATATCTTCATTTAAGGTGCGGGGATGTAACTCTGAAATAGAGCGCTTGGTTAGTATGTGTGAGGCTCTACGTTCAATCCCTAGTACAAAAAAAATAAAAAAGGAAACAAAAAAAGAAAACAGGCTTTGTAAAAGATATTAATTTATAGAGTAATAGGCTCAATCCTGTAAAAGAACAAGCCAAGAAGAGTTGATAAGGAGATTACATTCTGACATTGCCAGGTAAAGAGTGAAAACAAATTCCAGGAAGAGAAATTAGTCAACTCTACCCATTGACTAACTGCAATTTTCTATTTCTTCTGGACACCAATGAGCTTTTGTTAAATGATTTATTTGAAAAAATGTAATAATCGTTCTAAGAAGTTAAATTAGCATTCCATTATTGAGCTACTACTATCTGTTCATATAAAGATATAGCAAGATCATAACTATCTTTGAAGAAAATTATTTTTCACTCCCTTTGTCTGCTTTTATCACTGAACCATGTTCTGATTTCATATGTGAACACACATACATGGCTTTTTCACTGGTGATTTGATAATAGTAATATCAAATATAAACTAACTAGTTTCCTTAGGATAACTATTTTTTTTGGTAAAATTATCAACATTTTTCTTATTCAAAAATTTGCTTTTTCTAGAAGAATTACCAAAATAAACCCAATAAAATCTTGAATCTAAACTGAATTTTAAAAACCTATGAAAAAAGGCTTTATTTTTAAAAAAACATTTATCATGTCAAATAAGGCAAATAATGAATCAAAGAAAAGGAAATAAGGTAAGATATAGATATCTGAGATACCAAACTTTTCATAGCACCCAGGGATCTGTAGTTACAGATAGCTTCAACATTTCATGGGTTGAAGCTAGTTTTAATATTCTGCAGTCTATGTTCTTTTGTTATAGACTCATTCTTCACACTGTTCAGGAACAAATCATCATTGTTAAAAAACCACAGGAACCAAATTCCTAATCATTATGGTATAAATATGCACATTAGTCTCTCAAGGATGACAAGCAGTATTTGTGTTAGTTACCCTGTGATGTAAACAAGAAGGTGCATTTGACAACCTTATGTTTCCAGGTTTACATTACAGGTAGAAAGCATGTATAATCAGGTGAAAACTGATTCAAAAGCTCTCTCAAAGGAAAAATGTTCTCATATTGCAGAAGAACTGCTTTTTCTAAAAGTGATGCTAGTTATTCCCTTATTTTCTTATTTTGTGATTTAATCTCACTCAGAAATAAAGCCCAAACAATTTAATACTCAAAGATGACATTTTCCTTATATTAAAATTTTTTTTTCACCAAGACCATTGGTTCACAGACAATTTTCACAGCATTCAATTATTAATATGAAAAATAGTTCAAACATTTTTGGGGTCAAAGTAAAAAGATTCAGTATAATCATATGAAAGAAATAATTCAAACTTTACCAATGAGAAGAATGTGCTCCATAATGTTTTGTGTGTGTTTTGCACCATTGAGTACATAACCAAACCAGTTTCAATGGTTCATGTATGTATTCATGCTGCTTATGATTCTAAGTTAATTCACACGTCATGTAAAATGAAAGTGAGATAAACTGGTCCTCACTTTTTAAATATGGTAGGTAAGAAGGTTTACAAATATAAACCATGGAGAGAAGATCTGCAAGAGAAGAGAAATTTGGGATACGGAAGAATTTGTTCTCAGAGGCACTTAGGAAAGGTTTGTTGTTTTTGTTTTCTATCCATGTTTGCAAAGGACATATAAAATCAAGAATTGGGACCGTTATTTTATCCAATAAAAATCCATAAATCATTGCAGAAAGCTAGATGCTTATAGAACCAGAACAACAATGCATCTTGCAGCAAATGAGGTCAACAGAGTCTTGACCATTGAAAATAAAACAATGTTGTTTTGTTTTGTTTTTTTTAATAAAAAGTTGCAGTGTATCCATAGCTGAATAGGCATGTTAGTTTTCATGGCCATGCTCAAAAGTGGCATGGTGAAACTGGAGATTGTTGACCAGAAGGAAGTGAGGCAGAACACAAAATGGAAAGCAGGACTGAATCATGCCTGAGATTCATGGGGATTTTGCTGAATCTCACGTCACTAGAACTTGCCACAAAATGAAGCCTTCCTGTTCCATCAGTCACTTCTGCTTAGAGATTCATGTTTATTTATCATATGAGTGGAAGGAAGACCTAAGTGATCTAACACTCATCAGACATCTCTCATTACAGATGAGCAAACATACCAATGTCTCCTGACCCTGCCTGAGCCTTTTCCTGAGCTTTTCCTCCTCCAAAATCAATGCTCATTTTCCTGGATCTTGTTCTGCACTCTTCTCTCTTGTAACTTGGATGCTCCCTAGAGACAATCTCCTCAGTATCTATGGCTTCCAGTGGCACCTGCATAGAAATACTGATCACCTCCAGATCTTTCTCTTCTCAATAGCCACTTCTGAGTTCCAGAATGCTATGTGTAAGTGTCTACAAAACATCCTTAACTGAAAATGCAACATGAACACATCAATCCCAATAACTATAAACCGAAAGTATAAAATTTCCTTCCAAATCAGTTTCTTCTGTATTTTCTATCTCAAATGGTTGTACCACCAGCCACCAAATCAGCCGTGAAAAACTCCCTATCACTCACATTCATTGAGTAGTAAAAACACAAGGCAAACTGTATTCTAAATATTTTCCTAACATGAACATTTAATTCTCTTGACAACCCAAGAAGGTAGATTCTAATACTGTTCCCATTCGAAAGATCAGGCAACTGAATCTCAGAGAGGTTATATAATTCACCCCAGATAACACAGCTAATAGAAAATTTGTTTGTTTGTTTTTAAGGAAGAGGGACAATGAGCGAAGAGAGAAAGAGAAAAACAGTTTTTATGTAGTTAGTTTTTCATTTGGCTTTCATTGCTCCGATAGTTCATTGTGTACATGGTGCTAGGGTCAAACCTGAACACTCACACATGCCAGGCCCCACTGGAACCATCAAGCAACTGCTCCAGCCCCTAATAGAAAGTCCTTGAGCCTGGCCTCTCTGCTTTTACTCTATTATGCTGTGCCTTTGCAATTTTTATCAAGTCTACCTCTGAAGTACATCTCGATTCCTTCCTCCATTCCCTCATCACCACTGTTCATCTTAGCTATCACTTCCCATGTAAACTATGGAAGGAATTTTCTTTTTTTTCTTTTTTTTTTTTTAAAGAGAGAGGGACAGTGAGAGAGACAGAGAAAGAGAGAAACAACTTTATTTAGTTTTTCACATGGCCTTCGTTGCTCCAACACTTAGTTGTGTACGTGGTGCTGGGGTTTGAACCCGGGTCCTGGTGCTTGCCACGCAAGCGCCAAAACCACTGAGCCACCGCTCCAGCCCATGGAAGGAATTTTCTAACTGATGTCTCTGCCTCAAATTTTACCTCAAATCCATCTTTCTCACCATACTTTCTATAATAGGCATCCAAAATCATTGCTTTTCTGCTAAAAAACAATAAATAGTCCCATTAACTAATAACAGTGTTTCTAACATATTTTTCTTTGGGTTTGAGTTTATTCTCTGGTTTTGGCAAAAGTTTTTGTCAAGTTTTTGGCTGTTACAAATTACATTACTAATTTACTAAATTATTCCTGGCACTCCATACCAGACTCATCATATGTTTTTATCTCCTTGAACTCTCACCTATCTTAGAAAGCCTTTTCTCATATTGGCCTGGCTAATTCCTAATTTTCCTAAGTGGCAAGTTTAGGGTACCATGTAAGAAAGTCTTGCCTTATCCCTAAGGCTGAGTAGTCGCTCCTCTGTGCTCCCGCAAAGAACCATGGGCATGGATTAGCACCTGCTCTGCTTGACTATCACGGAAGCCAAGAAAATAAACTTCAGCCCTAAGCACAAAGTGTCTGACATCCAGCCCCATAACCTATAAGTTTTGTGACTCAAAAACTTAGTCACTATTATTGATGACTTCATCCCACTCCACCAGCTTCATCTCTTATTTTTTCCATTTTTCTTTCCAAACTATGATTCAAAATACAGGGAAATCTACATCTGGCCATCTCCATCTTCTAGCACAATGCCTAATCCATCGTAGATGCTCAAATAATGTTAAGGTAATTAAATGTAAAGCACATAGTCCTTCACTTTGCTCAGAATAATCAATAACATGACTTTTCAGTAGAACTGATTGAAGCGATTTATAAATAGTTGACCAGATCTGTGTGGGTAAGACAGAAGAGACTACATAAAGATCAGGGGCTGGCTTCTCTTTTAGCAGTGCCACTGGAGAAGGCATGTCAAACTCTCTGGCTCAGCTGGCAGCAGAATATATCTGACTTATGTTCTGTACTTTATGTTTGATGGTGCCTGAATAACCTGGAAAGAAGCAATCAAACTGAAGAGAACATTCAGAAATGGCATAGAATAGTTTGGTATAACCGGTGCAAGGAAGCTGGTTATCTTGACTTCAGCTTTGTATTTGTATAATACTCTTGTTCTGAAATGAAGAATAAAACAACCTCATGTTCAGGGCTATTTTCTCCCATGAATCTTTTTTTTTTTAAATAATGAAGCTCTCAAATGGGTTTGGTTGTATTAGCAAATTTGGTAGACATTTGACGTTCATCTTAGTCATTGGAAACCAGAGAGCTGAAAGAGAAATATATTGCAATGAATTATATATCATACAATAAACATACCATTTTAACATAACTATTTTAATCATGTTTCAGAACTAATGCATTAAATATACCAAACACTTTTTTCCAACAAATTCTAATACTAGTGTAATTTTATTCAAATAATTTGAATTTGATGCCAATGTTCTAAATCTAGCCCTGAAATATAATACCACTCTGTTTGGGTTCCAACTCCTAAAAGTAATCAGGCTTAAAAAGAATCTAACAGACTCCTTCTCTCTTTTTCTTTGAACACTATAGTTTGATATTTCCAAATTCTTTTGTTGTAGAGGCTACTGGCTGTCTGAGTCTGAAAATGCTCTATCTCCTCTCAGTATAATGTACAGGGGATTTGAGAGGCTGTAACCAACCAACCCTTGGCTCTTAACAGCAACAGGGATAAAGGGCTGTCTTTAGGGTGCCATTAACAAGGATGGATTCCCCTCAATCGTTTCCCACATTTGTGTTTTTTGCCTCCAAAAATGATCTAAATGTCCAGGAAAGAAGCTTGAGCCATGATCCCTCTCTTTGACCAGGAAGCAGTTCCGTGTGTGTGTGTGTGTGTGTGTGTGTGTGTGTGTGTGTTTACCATACCACACATGCCACAGATATGAGATTCATATTTGAAAACTGAAGCTCAAGTCTAAAACAGTCACAGGAACTTGTGGAAAAGATGTCTTCTCCTTCCCCTGGTATTATTAAACTGGTAGGATACAAACTTGGAGTTACCAAAAGCCATTTTATCCCTTAGCCATTTTAGGAAGGAACAAAGTCAAAATGAAGGAGCCCAGAGAGAAAATTGCTGTTGTAAAAGTCTTGGAGTTAGATCTTTGTTTTCTTTCAAATGAAACAGTGAATTCTTTGGGCTTAGGTACTTGGCAGCTACAGGAAGAGCCAGGGTATTCTCAGGAGAAGAAAAAAAGAAACTTTGAATGTCTCTTAAATAGAATATCACTCTAAAGAACATCCCTGTGTAAACTATTTTGAGAAGTTCTTATCAGCATCTCAATCACAAAGAATCTCAGTGGGGCCCTATATCAGGTGCATTTTAACAACCTGTTTCATGAAGAAACATCTACCATATTGGCTCTGAAGTATGTACTAGCACCAAGTTAATTATGATTAAGATAGTGTTTATCCCAAAGAATGAAGATTCTCAGAGGACCTTAAATCACAGTGACCAAGGGGAGAGAAGAGGAACAATTTGGGAATTGGACTGGGGTGAAGGGTTGGGCCTCTTAAAACCCAAACCAAGAAGTTCATCACTATTCACTAGGTCTACTGGGAAGTTTGTGCAAGTTTTTTTTTATTACTGGTACACATTAGCTACACAAAATGGTAGATTGCATTGTAGCATATTTGTACATACCTTAAACCATAATCTAATCAGTTTTACTTCCCCGTGCCTCTCTCAAACTCTCCTCATTCTCCCACTCTGACCCCTTCCTGTATGCTAATGGCTTCATTCTTCTGTCATAGTGTCTCCTTTATCCAGTTTTCTTTTTCCCTTCAGCTTCCAAATATGAGAGAAAACATGATTCTGATCATTTCACTCAACCCTATGCTCTCTAGTTTCATCCATTTTCTTGCAAATAGAATAATTTTTTCTTCTTTAGAAATAACCTACTAATATAAGCACCCCAGAAAAATTAATTCCAAAATCACAAGTGGCCCTAAATGATAAAAATTACAAAAGAAAAGTATTAAAAAAGTGAGAGAAGGCAAGTAGGAAGTGATTCAGCCTTTGACAAATGAAATCACTTACAATGAGTTTATGAGCTTCTTTAAAGATGTAACCAAGGTCAAAAAGCAACAGGTGCAAAATCAAATGGCATTCCTTTTGGGTGACTATAAATCACCTGTGCTGGTTCCAGTACACTAGCACACAGCCAGGGTGAGGAGAGAGTAATGCCAGAAGCTTCTGAACACACAGCTCCATCAAGAAAGATGAGTGTGTTAAAAATTTTATCTGTGATATGTTTATTATTGGCCATGAGAGCTGAAGGGAGAGATTTTGAGACTGAGGATAAAATATTCTGTCTGCCTTATGATGGCTCCATGCGTTTGGCAACTGAGCACAGAGGAGAAAGACAGTCTGCATAGAATGAACTGGGCATGACATGGAAGGCAGTGGAGTTCTGCCAGCCTGTCTGCTTGCTTTTTTGCTCCCCTTCAGACTCTCTTTTCCATTTTTGCTTCTCTTCTCTTCTCTTTTTTCCTTATGCTGCCTCAAAAACACAGTAGTATTGTTTACTTTTCCAAGATTACACAGATGGTAAAAAGAAGAGCCAGAATTCAAACCAAGCTGATTCCAAACCCTCCTCTCTTTCCATGAAGCTCAAGCCTATGTTACAGACTTTGAGAAATGATAGTGAAATAATATGCAGCCACGACAACTTATGATATCTTTCTCATACAAAATTTGGGGACAAAATTAAGTTACATAATAATATACATGTTACCATTGCTTTATTGTGCACATTCAGAGAAAAATTTTGGAGGGTGACATTTCAAGCGTTTAGCAATGATTATCTCTGAATAATTTAAATTTGAGTGATTTTATTGTTTTTGTTACATATTCCTACATAGGCTGCATATTTTTGCTATAAGCATTCCCCACACTGATGATTTTATAAAGGGATATTAGACTTTCTCATTTAATAAATATGTACTGAATACCTGCTCTGAATTAGATGCCACTTGCAATATAGGAACTCCAGGATTGACACAGAAAGAAATGATGTCTCTGCTTTTTGGGGACCTGACTCCTTGCAAACATGGAAGAGAAAAAGGCAAAAAAAATAAATATGTAAGATAAATATGCAAAATGCAGGTAGTCATAAATTCTGTGGAGATATTATAGAACCTGCAAATCTCATTAGTTTAAACACACAGATTCTTTCCCTAAAAGTATACCAGATTGCCAGTATCTAATAATATAATTAAATAGTAATTCAAGTACTTTAAATTCATGAACTCAATTATTTAACCACTATTTTATCTGTATATCTTAGATACTGGGGATTTTGAAAGTGAATAAATAAAATAATTATTTCTCTGAAGGAGATCACAGTCTAGCAAATGGTAAGTTATGTAAGTACCAAAATTGAGAGTCTTCTAAGGATCATATGGCGATGGACACATGCACCATGTTTGGCTAATGGATGGATTCAGGCCATTCGCAGAACCATCCATTTCTGCTGTCCCCACCCCCAACACAGTCAAAAGCTTAATGACCAAGCTAAGAGATCATGAATGTCCACATGAAGACACAAGTGGGAGACAGGAGCAATAGACTGTGTACAAGCCTATTTACCAGTTTATTTCTTACTTAAATATGTTCTGATTATATTTTCATAATCATAGAGTAGTACTTTCTTAATGCTCACAAAGTAGAAAATTAGAAACTTAAGAAAACATTTTAAGTAACAACAAAATTATCCATTATTTTACCAACCAAAATCAATCATTATTAATACTTCACTTTTTTCTTCTGAATAAATGGGTGATGCAAATGCTTTTTCAGGGAAACAGAGGACTTGATGATGGAATTGGAGTAGAATACAGATACATACAATAATTATTTTACAGAAAGGTACTTAAATACTTTCAGAGACTCAAGTTAAGCCCAGTTTGTTGGAATTACTTTTCATCCATCCAATATAGTTTCAGTAATTCTTAGAGCTGAACATGTAAAGGTAAATTTTCATTTTTATCCATCCTCATTTTCCCTGCTCCCTAACTTCTTATTTTTTTTTCTACCTGGTCCAAAGAAGATACTCATATTTGGTTTCAAGCAAACGTGCAATGTTACCAATTTCTAAAGGCATCTATCAAGAGCATGACACCTGTAATGCTGATAAGCGCGGAGTGATGGCGTGACTGACAAGATGTAAACACACATGGCACCTTGTGAAGATGATTGGCGAGTGTCAGCAGCAGCAGCATGTTGACCGGCTCAGAAGGGCTGGGTGGCCTCCAGCAATGGAGCCAATCACATTAGAAGGAAGTTGCCAGAAGCACACAAAACGAATAGGCAGTCAAGGGCAACAAGTAATGAACCGAGCATAATTGCTTCACCCCAATATAAAGGAAATGACAACGTGCCCAGAGACTTGCTAAACTTCTGCTCATCTCTGTTTTTCATCATCTCGGTTATCCCAGATTTGCTCCATTTTTCTCTACATTCTCCTTATTAAGCTTCAGACAAATTCCAACCTCTTCCCAAAGGTAAAGATGAAAGCAGAACAGAAATGAGCAGCTCACAAGACACAGAGTTGAGAATAAATACAAGAAAGCTGAGAATAATTGGCAAAAGACACAAAAGGAAGCTTATTGTCCCTCTTCCACTTGTAGGTGAAGGGAAGTGTAAGATAGACCGTTATCCCATTTCCAGGAATCACAGTTATCAGTTCCCGCATACAGACTGGAAATCCTTTTAATGACATTTGCCAAGTTTTGAATGTACCTGCTGGAATGACCCAATTCATCCCATGCTGTCTACCATGAATAAGTCTCCATCCTAACACCAACAACAAAGAAAAATGATGTCTACCAAGGTAAACTTCCATAACAAGGCCTGAATATTCCATCAGAGATGTTTTTCATTATGCTAACCACATAGAATATAATGCAATTCTGCTCTGGACAGAGCTGAGAAAAGAACTTGCTCTACTTAAGAGAGCTGCTGAATTTGTCACAATCTGTTTTGTCCCCCACAACAATGAGTGATATAGGCATTCAGGATGAATAGAAATTCTCCCCATTACTCTTGAGCACAAATGGATGTGATCAATTGCTGAATTTGCTCCTTGATGTTTACACTCAGATCTTTACACCTAAAACTACTTAGAGTCTCATTATTGAAATTTCTAATAGAAAACAATAATTTCATATTATAAAGTCAAATTTCTTAACCTTATGCTCTTTTTCTCATTGAAATGATTATTTTTATATTGCAATTTTTAATTAATAACTTGAGCTTTCTTGGGAATACAATTCACTTTTATTTGAAGAGACTATTTGAATATATCAATCAATATTGATAGCCATTTTCAGTAATTTAGAGATTCATTTTAAACTGTATATCTCGCATGTTTTAGTCAAATATTTTTTATCACTGTGACAAAAAGACGTGAAAAGAACAATTTTAGAAGTCAAAAAGTTTATTTGGTGCTCATAGTTTCAGAAGTTTCAGTCCATAGTTGGCCAACTTCATTGCTCAGGGACCAAGAGAAGAACATCATGGAGGAAGGGTGTGGAGGAGGTAAGCAGCTCAGGACATGGCAAACTGGAAGCAGAGTAAGAACTCTATTCACCAGGGACAAATTATATACCCCAAAGGCACACCTCCAGTGACCTACCTCTTCAAGCCACACTGTACCTGCCTACAATTATCAGTTAGTTCATTCAAGTAGATGAATGCATTGATTAGGTGAAGGCTCTCATATCCCAATCATTTCACCTTTAAACTTTCTTGAATTGTGTCACACATGAGCTTTTGGGAGATAGCTCATATCTAAACCACAATATCAAGTTTAGTAAAAGGAATGAATATACTCAATATTTTAAGATTTTGTTTGATAAAAGAAGTATTATTTTTAAAATACTACAAAAAGTGGAACAGATTGGGGACATGGACTAGGGTGTATACTTATGGCATTGATAAAAGGTAGCAGAAAGGGTCATTCAACCATCTCTCATTGTTTCAATGTATGGTTGTGTGTGTGTGTGCCTGTGTGTGTGCGTGTTCACATGTGCACACATGTGTGCTGATTCATTCCTCTGGCTTAAGCATTTGTCCTCATATTGGTCCTCTTTAACATTCAAAATAATCTCAGTATGATACATTTATTACTTATTCCTGGTCAGATTAATGCTCTTGTCAGAATCCTTTAGTGGGACACTTAAAGCAAAAATGATGCAAAAGTAGAAAATACTCAACAGAAGTCAGAAAGAATGCTTATAGCTGGTACTCCATATCCATGGGTTCCTCATCCACAGATTCAACCATGCACAGATGAAAATACTCTGGAAAAGCATTATATATGTACCAAACACGTTGACATTTTTGTCCTTGTCATAGTTCCTAAGAAATGCAGCTATGTACATAGTATTTATATTATATGAAGTATTATCAGTAATCCAGAAAAGACTTAAAGTATGAAGGAGGATACACCCATGTTACTTATCAATGTTAAATCATTTCACATAAAGACTTAAGTATCTGCTGATTTTGGTATCAGCTGGAAGTCTTAGAACCAATGCCTCGTGGATACAGAGAGAGGATTAGACTATTACACAGGTCTGCCCCCATAAGCAAACCTTCCAGGAGGGCTTATTTTACTAAATCTTACCTATGATAAGCACCACAGTTTTACTTAAGATATAGTTTTCTGTTGTAGGATTTGTTTATAGTATTACAATTATTATTTTATTTGACTAATTTCATAAAACATCAATTTATTAAAATAAAATAATTGGCATTTATGTGTGTTTTAAGTACACTGGTTAAGCTTTATTTTTAAAAAAAGAAAGAGGGACAGAGAGAGAGAGAAAATCAATTTTATATAGTTTTTCATTTGGCTTTCATTGCTCCGACATTTAGTTGTGCACATGGTGCTGGGGTTCAAACACACATCCTAGCACAGGCCAGGCAAGTACAATAACTGTTCAGCCACCATCCCAGATTGGATAAGTTTTAATCACCTTTATGATTAGGGGATAAATTAATTTCTGGAGGAATATACATTTAATTTTCTAAGAATATATCTGTGAAAAAACAGTTCAAAACCAGAATCTTACCATAAAGTCAGTCTTTCAAGGACATAACTGATTCATATGCTGCCAAATACATAATTTAAAAGAAAGAAAACACATAAAGATACAACACGAGATTGCAAAACACTTGGTTTTTAATGAAAGTGAGAGTCAGGAAAATCTAAAACTTCAATGGACATATTATCTCTGTGTGTTTTGTAGCATGTTAGATAAGCAGAAGGTTAAAAAGTATCTGTTGTTTCCATATCGTGACAAAATGCTCATCTTTGCTGTCCTGCTGACTCTGATCTCAGAGGGCCTCTTATACCACCAGAAGAATAGTTCTCTGCTGCCATTAGCACCTAATTGGCCCAGCAGCTAACCCAGAAGAGACCTTTCCCTGTGTGGTGACCACCCGCTGCAGTGATTTGCACCCACTGACACAAGAGCAGCTAATTCACCTTCACGACCCATCAACTTCCACTCAGGTCACTTTAACTCTGCCTTCTTTGTGACATGGATCTGCCTTTAAAATGGTGATAATCCAGCAAGCGTTCCTCTTGGGATTCGGTTGTGATTGTATAATCCGTCACAGACCCGAAGGAGTTATAAACACAGGCAAACACTGACATTTCACCAGGGATAAGGCATTGGAAGGCCTCATGTCGAATAACTTACTTGCTTCCCCTTAGAAGCAATTCTCTATTTTTATTCACATACAAAAGCATACAATGAGGGCAGCACTGTTATCAAAGGAGGGTGAGGGAGCTCTCGCCATTAGCCAAGCATAATTTCCAAGTTATCCTCTGATGTTAGGCACTGAAATCAAAAGCACACACTTTGGAGTGAATGGTAATTGGAGCACTAAGTGATTTGAACAGTGATAATTGGTGTGTCATTTCCCAATATAAGCAAAAGGGAATGCATAAATAGGAATAATTTTATCCTACTCTATACAAATTTCACATACATTAAGCAATGAAGCTACAATTACCCACGGTACTAGAGGCCCTGGCACCTCAATTACATATGTTCCCTTCAATACAACTCCAATTTGAACTCTAAGCTCACAGTTAACTTTCTTTGCAATTTCCTAAACGTATGTCCTTTACGCCAGCATTTCTTTAAATGTAATTTGGTAAGAAAACAGTAATCTTGGCTTAAAGCCAGTCACCATCTTATTTCTGGCCTGAAACCAATCAAGCTGAAATCTGATTCTCACCTTGTCGTACACAGGAATGACTGACACAAAGTATATTCATCTGCACCCACCTGCACACTCACCCACGGAGTAGCAGATCACCCCTGCAGGCATCAATCTACACATACAGAAAGGGTGCTGACTGAAGAGTGCCTCCCACAGCCAGACAGTTTTCTAGACTGATATAAGCATGTGCTAACACATACTGTATTGTTAACACAATATGTGTATCACATATTGATACACATAAGGGTAGCCCCACATTCTCACCCACACCTGCCTTCGTGCGATAGACCAAACATAACCTTTCTCTAAACCACTATCGTTGGTCACTGTTTCCACAAAATATTCAAAGCCAAAGAAATGCCCCAGGTACAAGATTCCTATGACCAAATATACTACAGAATACAACATAGTACACCCCCACCATTTCTTAGAGTTTTTCAGCATATGAGCTAGACTACCTCTATAAGAATGCATGTAAACCAACATTGCTTAATAACTGCCGCAGTTATTTATTCTTTTCTCCTACTCTTTTTTATTTCTAAGGCACTTTTAATATGTGGAAAAGGCTAAGTCACAGGTTTTACTGTCATTATATAGAGCTTTGGATGAATAAATGAGGCAAAAGCAAAGGAAAAGAAAAAGAGGCACTTTTGGCTTTTCTTAGCATGTGAAGGGATATCTCAAGAAAACAAAATATCTATCATAAAAATGGTGTTAAATTCATTTATATTTTAATCAAGCAATTTTCAAACTATTCGTTTTTAAAATCTGCTTCCTATAGCCAGAAGGTCTGTGGCAAAAAGTAGTTTGTTTCTGAAAAGGTTTATTCCAAGGTATATTGCAAAGAGCCTAAATCTCAACGTATCTGAATGCCAGAGACAGTCAAAAAAAGAAGAAGAAGAAGAAAATTTACATCAAAACTTCTGGGAGGTAAGATGGACTTCTGAGATAATCAATTTTGTTTCCAGTTTTCTAGGGGGAAAAAAAGTAAGTGTCTAACAAAAAGTTTTCAACCCAGGAAGAGCTACATTTTTCTCACGCACCCACATGTGGCTGAAGGCTGTAAGTACAATCACACAGCACAAAGTGGAACCAAGGCCATTCACAAATCTGGACCACACGTATACCCCTAAATTTCATAAGTCTGCAATTGAGACAGAAAAGCCCAAAATGTCTCTTGTTTAAATCATGCATGGAAGAAGGGGAGGATCAGAGATCTTAACATAAAGAGTAAGAAAGAAAGGCACCACATAGTCAATTCTCATTAACCCATTTTAAGGTGCACGTTATTTTTTAGGTTTAGCAATATACATTCATTTTGAAACATTTCAAAATTTTCTACTTTTTATGTACAAAAACTTCTCATGGTAAAAAAAAATGAATAATCAGTAAATCAGATTAAAATATGTTCCTTGCCAGACAGCCTGGAGCACCAGGTAACACCTGTGGTCCCACACCCTTATTGCAAATTCAGTTCTCTTTAACTTGAACAACCCACATAGAAGCAGTAAGGAAAAAGCATCACAAGTAAAGAAAGCTGACCATGGTACCCACGGAGGCATTTCTCCATTTTCTGTCGACAAGGTCTTGATCACAATCCTTTTGCACAGACCACTGAGCCAAGGACTGTCCACCAAGAGCACTCTGAGTGACAAGGTCAGGCTATTCAATGCAGTCATGCTTCACAAATCCAATATAACACTGAATCTTTAAAGCAACCCTGTGGCTTTTTCCACTTTTTGCCAGTGCATTCTTTTATATTTAGTTTCTTTCCCTAATCCTTGGGGCTTTGGTGGACTCATAAATAACATTAGTGTCAAAGAACAGGTCCACGTGATTTGATGTCTAAACTGAGATAATTTTGAGAATGAAAAAGAAATTAACAAGATTCTTGGGCAATGACTGTAAACTGGTGTTATCCTGAACAAATGGGACATATATTGTTCTAAGGACAGGGGACTGGATCCCAGATCCTAATCTAGTCTGGTACATGCAAACATCACATATGGAATTTCAGATCAAAGATGTTAATCAGCATTTCCGCTCTGGATGGACTTGGCATTCCCCTCACTGTTTCTCGGCTCTTTGCCCATTCTTATCCCATCTGGCCCTGATCTTACACTTAGACACTATATTTCATCCAAGTGAATCTTCCAATATTTTACTGCGTTTTAGTTAAACTATCCACATAGTCAATTTAAAGTTCAAAAGAAGCATGATAAAAAAAACTCTAGTACAAACATGTTTTCAAAAGGTGTCGAAGGTCAAAGAACAGCTCTTTTTTTCTCCGCTCAGGCTTTTAAAAAAGGGGAAGCCACAATGTTCCGTTTTTAGATCTATTCTGATTTCTATTCTAAAAATAAAAAATAAAAGGCACCACATTGAGAATACATAAAGAATGAAAGAAACATTCAGGAGACTTCCACCAAAGAAACTAAGCCAGAGCTATGATGATCACAGGCTCCACATGAGCCCCATCAGTATAGGCAACAGACCCAAGGGACACTGAAGAAGCATGGGTACAATAGCACTATGAGCTGATGATTTTATTTATTGGTTCCTGCTCAGAGGTCAGATACTTGGGTTCAAGGTTGTGTTCATATAATTTATTTTCAAAGTTCAGTCCTAAATATAAGACAAGTGTGTAATTTAACTCCATCTGAAAATCTTCCCTGCAGAAAAGTATCCTGGTTCTATGTCCTCTGCCATCCTCTATAACAGTTGCTAGTACTTGTCTGGGTCACAAACCTCCTTTGAGAGTCTGGCAAAGCAAAAATTCCCCACACCCCTAACCACACCGATGCATAAATGCATAGGTGACACTCAATATATATTATGAATAATTTCAGGAGTTTGGGAGACTTTTCCCACCCTCATCAAACCTCCCATAGGCAAGTATTGCCCTTTTAGGACTTTTGGAAAAATCTAAACTCTGTGTGTGTGTGCGTGTGTGTTAATGGGTTTAAGGACTTTGCCAACTTGAGGGTCGTTCACCTGATAATCAGTTTATACAGTTTAAATAATATGTGTTAAAATAAATTGCAAGATATTTTCATCTGATAACTAGAAGGATCTTCAAGAATTAAGACACATGACTGAAAAATGTAAGCAGTAATAAGACCAAGAAGTTTATATTTATTGATAATTTAGGTCTAACTTTTCTTCATTTAACTAACCCATAATTATTCTGTATTAACCATGTTTCAGACAAGTTGTTAAGACCTGAGAATAAAATTAAGAATAAGTTAAAGATGATAATTCTAATTCTACCATGTAATTTTTTCAATAAAAAGGTGAAGGTTTTAGGGGAAGAGTTAGAAAAAATTTAAAAACAGGTAGTAAGAGCTTGTCATATCCAGGGGAATGTGATCCATCCATCTTTTCAGCCAGATATGTAAAAAAATAATTAATGTAGAAATTGTTTTACAATGAAGACACTCAAGCACAGAGATCCTGAGCAATTTGACATAGTCACTCAGATGGTGAAACTACAAAAGGAAATGAGGCCAGACTATGTGAAATAAAGACACGGGTTCTAATTTTTGCATATCTCAATTTGCTTTTTAAAAACTAGCTCTAGAATCCATGCAGCTTGTCCACTCCAGTTAGTTGTCTGAGATGCTGATGTCTTGAATTTAATATTGATAGAGCTGAGTAATAAAGAATGTGTTTGAGAAACGGAATTTCATGACTAGTTAAAAAAGATTACAAGTAAACAAAAAGCAAGAGTCAGTCCTAGGTTTCTGATTGGGGTGGCTTGGTGAAGGAAGGTGTCTAAGATAGAATATGAGCATAGAGAAGTAGCTTGAAGGAAGAGAAGGAAATGTGACCACATCCAGTTAAGAGTCTTGAGTTGATAAAGCATATAGAAACCCCAGAAGATCATAGACTATGTGGGTTTGGGGTTAAATAAAGGATTTCAAATTAACACAGAATTCCTCGAAGGCAGAAAACTGGCCTGGAGTATTCCCCAACACATTTTGGGCAAACTTATGAGATCAAAGCTATTTAAATAGCAGTCACTAAGATATGAATGTATCTACTTTTTCACTGTTTGTACTGGCCTGGTGGTGGATACCAGTGATACCACTACCAGCACCTTAGTTGCATACAGGCAGAAGTGTCCACCACTAGGAGACTGGCAGCTTTCAAACACTTGAAGACTTTTCTGGAAAGATCTGTGGTGATGTTAACAAATGTGGTTCATTTTCTTGTTTTGATAGTGAATGATGAAATATGCCAACATATGGAAAATGTGCCACTCAAGAAATATTTTCCAAATGACCAGTTCATGAAGATATATCATAGCTGGATAACAGATCCATTTAAATGCAAGGGAGGTCAATGGATTTTAATGCAAGAAAGCATTACAACTTATTTGTTATAATTTTGAATTCCACTTTGCAAATACTATTTTTGAAACCACCATGTGTTAAGATTTATAGTTTTGAAGAAAATATAGGTATATGACAAACTACTAAATACACCTCCTTTTTCCAACCATATATCTGTATGAGACTGAACACTGTCCATATGCTTCAACTGACTACAGACTATTATCCCTGATGAGCATAGATCCATCACATAAACAGAATTAAATAATAATCATAATAATGGTTAAATAATAACCATTAAATAATAATAAATAGAATTAAAGGCAAAAATCACACGATAATTTCAATAGATGAATAAAAAAACCTTTGACAAAATGCAGTACTATTCATGTTAAAAACAGAGAAAAACTAGGAGTCAAAGGAACTTACCTCAACATCATAAAGTTATATAAAACAAAACCAAAGCTAATATACTTGATGGGAAAGACTGAAAGCAGAAATAAGACAAAGATATCCATTTTCACCACTCCTATTCAGTATACAACTTGAAATTCTAGCTAAAGATTTTGGCACTTCCGAATAGGGTCAAGGCAGAGGGGTGGGAATCGTCTCCAGAGCCTGTGCTCCTGGGGTGCGTTATTCTCGGCCTGAGCTGCAGAGTGAGGCTTCAGTCAAGAACTGTCATCTTGCGATTACCAGATTGGATGCTGAAAGAGCAAGAAAATGACCAGAACTTTCAGGCAACAACTTACTGTATCCAACAACTCAGATATGGCAGAAGTGAAGTCAATGTTTCAAGAAATTCTTCCAAAACAAGGGCAGTTGTCCGTGGAAGATATAACCTCAATGGTGCTGTGTAAAACCAAACTTTTACCCTTAAAATCTCTGACTCTGGAAAAACTGGAGAAAATGCAGCAAGCAGCACAGGATACAATTCACCAACAAGAAATGGCAGAAAAACAGCAGCAGCAAAAAACCTGCTGATGAGAACTTACAATAGGGAACACCCTACCTTCCCTACCTACCGCTGAATAACTAGTAAATATTCTGCACCTGTAGGCTGAAAGTCGTATTTAATAAAATTGGTAACATTCACATTCATATAAAATCCCCAAGATACCAAACTTTGCATTTAAACACTGGTTTGTGTTGACCACAAGCAGTTAAATCTAAATAAAATTTTATCGAATTTTCTTTTGCTCATGTTGTTAGAATTGCAAATTAAATTGTTCTTCATTCCTACTGTTATCAGTTTCATAGTTACAGGCACAGAGGATCTTTACATGTTTATTAAATCCCTGAATTTGAAGATATTTTCTAATCTCAAAGTGTTTATATCAGCCTTATACATTACCTAATTAAAAAAATTAACCAATTTTGTATGCCATATCATTTTTAACGCTATCTTGCCTGATCTGTAATGATCATACCATGACAAAACTGGTTTCTTAAATCTGATTTTTAAGAAAACTTTATCTGTTCTGTGGTCAGCCAAGCTTTTAATTATACTAATTTTAAGAATTAAAGAATTTTATGACTACCTTCATCATCTAAGTATAAAACACAATTAAAAACCTGAAATTCCTTATAATTATATAAACCTGAGTAATATGGGCTTGAAAGACATGAGGTAAAAGCTGTACCTAAAACTGTTAACATATTCCTAAGAATACCTTTATAAATTATTAATAAAATTCTTTATTTGCTGCAGTCAGCAGACAATTTGGTGTAGACTTTGAGGCCTTCTTGAGTAAAGAGGCTCTGTAAAATATTTGGAAATGTGATCATTCTTGGATAATTATTATTTATTGGCAGATACTACTTTCTCAGACATTGTGTAAATGTAAAGCCTTCAGTCTCTGGAGAATAGTTTTGTGTAAGCTTACCACTTTCTTGGTGATATACGTATAAAAGAAATTTCATTAAACTTCAGATCAGCTCATTAAAAAGGGAGTAAAGTATGCGTGCATTTTCCCCCATTATATTCTTAAAGGAATGATTGTACTTTTGATTTAAATGTTTGCAAGTATAAAAAGGTTTTGAAAACACAGCTTAAATTAACTAGGTCCAAATGCACATCCCTGTATGAATTAACATTTGCTGTGTGGAATTAAAAAGTTTTGTGCTTTTGTTTTGCCATGCTGAGGACCAAGCTCAGGGATAGGCAAGAAATTAAAAAGGTTTTAAAAAGACATAAAACAAATATACTCCCAATAAAGGAAAGAAAATTCTAGCTAAAGCAATTAAGTAAGAGAATAGAGTTGAAGGGATACAAATAGGAAAAGAAGTTAAATTATCTCTTTTTTGCAAATGGCTTATACTTGGAAGATCCAAAAGACTCCATGAGAAGACTTTTAGAGCTGAAAGATTAAGCAAAGTAGCAGAACTAAAGATTAACATACAAAACCCAATAGGTTTTCTATACACTAATGAATAGTTTGCTGAAAAAGAAATTGGTAAAACAATTTCATTCAAAATAGTCTCAACAAATACCTAGGAATACATATATCCAAGGAGGTGAAGAGCTCAACAATGAAATTAAAGAAAACTGAAGGAAGAAATTGAAGAAGACCTTAAAAAATTGAAATACCTCTCATGTTCCTGGATTAGCAGAACTAATATTATCAAAATAGGCAAATTACCAAAACAATCTAGGGATTCACTGTAATCTCCATCAAAATACCAATGACATTCTTCACAGAACTAGAAGGAAAAAAACAGTCCTTCAATACATTTGGAAGAATAAGAGAAACACAAGTGCCACATCAATTTTGAAAAATAACAGCAATGCTGGAGACATCACAATACCCAATCTTAAATTACACTGCAGAGCTATAGTAACAAAAACAGCATGGTATTGGCATAAAAGCAGACATGAAGACCAATGGAATAGAATAGGTGACAAAGAAAAATCCACATAGATATAGACAACTGATTCTTGACAAAGATACCAAAAACACAGAGAAAAAGAAATAGGCTTCTTGGTAAATGGTGCTGGGAAAACTGGATATCTAATGTAGAAGAATGAAACTAGATTCCTATCTCTCACCCTGCACAAGTCAAATCAAAGTGGTTTAAAGACTTAGGAATTAGACTTGAAGCATTGCAACTACCAGAAAAAAACTTAGAATTGACACTTCAACCTATTGATGTAGCTGTCAATCTCCATAATAAGATACCTAGAGCTCAAGAAATAAAATCAAGAATCAATAAGTATGATGTCATCAAATTTAAAAGATTCTGCACAGGAACAAAAACAAGAGTGTGTAAAAAAAGCCTACAAAATTAGAGAAAATCTTTTCCCTTGAGTAATGATGGGGATTAATATCTAGAATATACAAAGAACTCAAAAAAAAACTTCACACCAGAGAAACAGTAATCCAGTTGATAAATGGGCAAAGTAATTAAAAGGACACTTTGCAAAAGAGGAAACACAGGAGCTGGGCACCGTGCTGCATGCCTGTAATCCCAGCTAATCAGGAGGTTGCAGAAGGAGAATCACAAATTCAAGTCCAGCCAGAAAAATTTAGCAAGACCCTAGGATGTAGTTCAGTGGTAGAGTGCCTCTGAGACAATCACTAGTAATGAAAGAGAGAGAGAGAGAGAGAGAGAGAGAGAGAGAGAAGGGGGGGGTTACAAATGGCCAACAAAAAAATGCATGAAAAAATGTTCAACATTTTTAGCAATGAGGGAAAATCAAATTAAAATTACACTATTTCTCCACAATCCAGGTAGACTGGCAGCCATTAAAAATACAAATGACAATAAATGCTGGCTAGGATGTGGGTGGGGAGTGCAGGGAAGTATATTTATACATTGTTGGTGGGACTGCAAATTAGTGCAACCACTTTGGAAATCAGTATGGAGATTCTGGAGGAATGGGACCCACCATATGACTTACCTATACCACTCCCTGACATTTATCCAAAAGAATTAAAATGAGCACTCTGGTTGTACAAGCATATTAACGTTTATAGCAGCACATTTCATAAGAGCCAAATTACGGAACCAGCCTAGGTGCCTGTCAACAGATAAATGGGTAGACACACACATACACACACACACACACAATGATGTTTTACTGGGCCATAAAGAAGGAAATTATGTCATTTTCTGGTAAATATATGAACTGAAAAACATCCTGCAAAGAGAAATAAGCCAGATTCAGACAGTCAAGGGTCGAATGTTTTCTCTCATATGTGGAAACTAGAGAGAGGATAAAAAAGGAATAAAAAAGAGTTGTCATGAAAATAGAAGAGACACCATAGAGTAAAGGAAGGAGATTGAGAGGGAAGGAGAAAACGAGGGCATGGCAAGTGCTGGAAAACAATATCCACCAAATTATATATGTCCATGTAGGAACATTACCACAGGAGTTCCCCTTTATATATAACTGCAATGCACTAATTTAATAAAATGGGCAATAATAGAAGGGAAAGTAGTAGAGAAGAGCAAGAATCAGGAGAGGAAGGAGGAGAAGCAAAGGTGAAGTATTAAGGAGAAAGATTGATCAAATTGTTATGTGCAAGTGAAAATGCAATAATGAATCCCACCATTATGTATATTTATAATGCACCAATAAAAAATATTTTAAATGCAAAACAATGCCATTGTTCTCAAAACGTTATTGTTTTGGAAAATAGTATTTTCATTAAAAATATGTTACATTAATAATGTTAATACCTATAATTTTTGTTAATAAGCACTTTATTTTAATGTTATTCTAAATAAATTAATTAATAAATGTTCTATAACCCTCTCAGTGTCTATATTTAATGCAATACATATTAAGTACATATGGCTATATAAACAAAATTTCTCAGGGTCCTCAAAAACTTTCAGGGTTTAAAGAATTACTGAGAACAGAGCTGTGCAGTGGTGCACACCTATAATCCCAGCAGCTTGGAGGCTGAGGCAAGAGGATCACACCTCAGCAAGCTAGTGAGATCCTGTTTCAAAATTTAAAAATAATATAAAGGGCCTGGGATGAGGCTCAGCAGTTAAGCACCCCTGGGTCCAATGCCTAGTAACAAAAAAAAAAAAAAAGAAGGAGAGAGAGAGAAGAAGGAAGGACTATTGAGCACAAGATGTTTGATAACCACTGAGCTATTTTAGTTGATGTACTAAATTATAGATTTAGTATATAGTCACTGAAGTTCTAGCCAAGACAGAACATTATTTTAAGTAATATTCAACAAGAACACAATTAAAAATTAATATGCATGTATATGCTCATTTCCAGTTATAGAATGGGGGTATTACAGAGAAATGAGATTGGGGAATGGGTGAAGGGTGGAAGATTCTGGACTAGGATAGGCCTTAATTTACTATGTCAATATCCATGTATGCACAAATATGTAACAGCGATTCCCTCCAATATGTAAGACAAATTAAAAAAAAAAAGTTTCTCAAAAGCCAGGTTTAGAGCTGGGGGGTGGCTCAGCAGTTGGAGCCTTGTCTGACATGCACAAGGACCCGGGTTCAAACTCCAGAACCACATACATAACTAAGTGTTGAAGAAACAAAAGCCAGATGAAAAAATAAATAAAAATTGATTCTCTTTTACCAACTCATTCTCTCCCTCTCCCTCTTAAAAAAAAAAAAAAAAAAAAAGCAAGGTTAGGTCAGAAAATTCCAAACACAACTGAAATGATAATCAAGAGACGTTAGTTTCATTATTTTCTTTTCAGACTTGGTTTTTAATAGGTATCTCCACATGGTTAAAGCAAGAACAAGCAAAGACATGCGTCTGAAACAGCTTGCTCCAAATGGCCACAGTGCAAGCCAATTCAGCGCTTCTAAGAATTTCTTTAATAAAATGTACAACAGTCACTGAACAAAACTGTTGTATTAATTAATTTGGTTGTGTTGATAACTTAAACTAAGAAAGTGCCAATGGAGCTGGAACATTGGGAAATCTAATTGATAAAGAATTTGAAAAAATCTTCATAAACAGTTATAAGAGAATCCTGATCCTTCTTTAATAACAGTCTTTACACATTGAAAAGGACATTACTGATTTCAATTTTTTTAAGAGAGAAGAAGAGTGAGGGAGAGAGACACAGAAAGAATCATTTTTTATCGAGTTTTTCACATGGCTTTCGTTGCTCTGACACTTAGTTGTGTACGTAGGTGCTGGGGTTTGAACCTGTGTACTTGCACATGCTGGGCAAGCACCTTAACTGCTGAGCCACTGCTCCAGCCCCTACTGATTTCATTATAATGAAAACCTAATGGAAGGAAGAAGACTGAAATGATTTGAGGGATTAATGCTAGAGATTATAAAACTGTATTGACACCTAAGCATTATAAAGTTTAAAAGCTCTCAAAGATCAGAAGGGTAACAAACTTTAGACTTAATGAGAAAGTCTAAGGAGTGTACAGTATTGTTCGTGTGCTCTCTGCAGGTCCTGTGAGTGTTGATCTGATTCTACTTAGTGCCTCACCTGGATTAGAATTTTTATGGTCCTATCTAACAATCAGAGGGAATGAAAAGGAAAATGCAACAATGTTTAGAGAAGCATTTTGTTCCACAAATATTTCTGATAAAAATCATATTAATCTGATGGGCTAAAAGCAATACAGAGACCTTTGATTCATTGAATACCAAAAAAATAATATTTCTGCTAAAGTCAATTACCATTAGGTAACTGTGGAGTTTGTTTTGGGTTCTATGTGTTTATATGATTGTTTATGAGAAATGGTTTGTTCTTTTGAGTTTGTTCGTTAAATTTAAAAACATACATAAACTTCTTTTACTTTTTCCTCTTGGATACCAAGAACCTTAGGAACCCAGGAAGCACCACTGCTTCCTTCTTGCCTGCTAAACAGTCCTCTTCATCCATTTCAGAGACCCGGGACTTTGCCAAGCAAAAAACCCTAGGGAGCAGGTCCTCACACCGCAACGACTTGATGGCACCCTCTAGTGGGAACTCTTCACGCTACAATTTTGAAGAGGAAAGAAGCACAGTATGTTAGTTTTCAATTCATTCTCAAGTATAAAATATCACATTTTAAGAATTTGTACCTTTCACAAGAAAATTTATTTTATAGTATAGTGATTACTTTATAAATGGAATATTAAATTAAAAAACAGAACTTGAATACCTAAGATGAACTTAGAATCATAAAATATATGAAACCAAACTGATCTGAGAACGCAAAAGGAAGCTTTTCATGGACTGTAATGGCTCTCTCTGAGCCCTCAGAGATAACTTTGGCAATACACCTTGACCACAATGACCCAAAATACCCTTCCTGCACAAACAAATTCAATGTAAAAGCAAAGCAAGGAAAAGGTGATGATAAAAGCATAATTAAATTAAAAAAAGGAAAAAGAAGAAAAGAAATAAAGGTGTCTTTTTATGTCAACACATCTGAGCTACAGAAAAATTCCCAGGCGAGTGTTCTTTGACTAGGAGATTAGAGAATATACAGACAAGCTGAGATAAGAGTCTGTAAATCACTCAGTCTTGGATAGATTGTTAAATGGTGTTTGTGAACATGAATTTACACAATTTGGAGCATGATCAAGAGTAAGTGCAATATTACACCATAATTGTGAGAGCCACTTGAATTCAATCATCTGTAGTTGGATCAATAACAAAAGTCAACACTGAGGTTTAGCAAAGCACCCTGGAGTGCAGACCACACCCCCAAACTGGAATTTCCTGGGACGCACTGCAAGATCATACAGGGCCAGCTGCAACTGAATCTTAGTTACAGTGAAGCATTTTCAGATGTGCCATCCCGAGTAAAAACTGAAGATTGATATCAGAAGCAACCGCTTGCTTCTTCATTTCCATTGTCTGTTTATTTCTACCTCACAGTTATTATAGGTTCAGACATTCAAAAGAGATCATTCTATAAAATGGCCAAGTTGAAATATACAGATATCTGAATTACATAAACTTTATCTGGTTCTTCAAACTTCTGGTTCCCAGAGAAAAACAGGTAAAAATCAAAACTGCTTGCATTTTTTCATCAAATTTTATTTTAACCTGAATGTGTCTCCAAAATCATTTAATGTTCTAGATTAGTGGACATTTCAATGCACTTTATCATGAGAGGCAACCACTTACTTCTTAAGTCAGAATATTTGAATTAGAGTCTTAGATCCTGACTGTAAATGACAAGCTGTGAGGTCTTGACAGAGTCACTGAATATCCCTGATGCTTGACTGAAAAAATGGGAGACATAGTCCATGACCTATATCTCAGGGAATTTACCAAAGGATTTACCAGATCACATATGCAGAAGTAACAAGTACATAGTGCCCCAATAGTGTTCTGTTTTCTAAATGATTGTTGTGAGTTTCTCCTTTTTAATAGATATCTCGAGTTTTATTTGTAGCTATTTCTTATACAATAAACAAATATTAGCATGAGAGATCATTTTCCCAGTGATCAGTGGCAAAAAGAGAAGAAGACTGGTTTAGTGCAGGCACTCAAAAACTTCAAAGTGAGAGTGTCTTCTTTGCTAGTGTTTTCCGTGGTCTCTTTCCCCAACAAGTTCCTGTTTTCTCACAAAGTGATACATTGTTTCATAGCAGTAGCATATCTGCTATACATTATTGTATAGATGTTATTTGATTTCTAAGAGTCCATATAAATGGTTCAAATACTCATATCTTGAACCAGAAAATTTTCCATTGCCATTCCTGATTACATATATATATATATATATATTCCAGATGGACTCAGAACTATACAGCTGAACATACAACATAATTTCATAGTTGGAAATGGTTTGCCTTCAAAAAAGTGTTAAAATATATGTACATTGCTCATATGCTGTCTATTAGGAGTCTATCAATATCCTGGAAAAAGGAAATACTAGAGGAGAAAGATATGCTTTAGCTGTAGTTGATCTTTTATATCTGTGTTCATTTCCCAGGGCTGCTAGAATAAAATACTGTGAACTAGATAGCATAAGCAATAGAAAATTTTCTTTCACAATTCTGAGGTTAGAAGTCTGAAGTCAAGATGTCAATAAGGTTGATCCTCCTGAACACTGCAACAGAAAATCTGCTTCATGCTTAATTTCTGGTGTTTGCCAAAAATTCTTAATGTCCCTTGGTGTGGATACACATCATTTTAATCTCTGCCTCTGTGTTCATTGCTATTCTACCTTTGTGTATCTCTGTGTCTGTGTCCAAATTTCCCTGTCCTTGTGAAAACACCAGTTATTAAATCAAAGCCCACCCTAATCCAGTGTGACCATATCTTAACTTGATTACAAGCACAAAAGCCCTGTTTCCAAATAAAGTCATGGTCTTGGGACCTGAACATATATCATACCTGACTCCCAAAAACTAAGTAGACCCTAAATTCAAAATTCAAATTTAACTGTTGTTAAAGTCATTGATCCCCTTAGGTAGAAATGAAACCCAAAAAAATTTTCCTAAGTTAATTATAAACTGAGACAGCACTTTGTTTAAAAAGGAAAAATCACTTTTAAAAAGTGATTGTAACTTGAGCTAAATAATTTAGGATAATATTTAATAAAGCTAGCAATATTTGCAGTTAATAAAATACCACCAGCCACACTGTATGAAGATATAAGGAAGAATGGAAAATGCCCATTCCCTTAACAGGTTGAGTGTAGATGCATACGTTTTACATGGTGACTCTTGTCTTTTTGTAATACCAGAGAGAAACTTTAAAAAGTAAAAATTATAGTTCTTACCCAAACTTCTAATTTTAGGCATTTATTTCAATTTCCTCCTTAGCAAAACTTTTACAAGAGCTATACTAAGTAACAAGATTGATAAATTTTATGTCCCAGCTTTTTTCCCTGGAGCAGGTGGTTAACATGAATCAGAGAGGATATCAAAAATCAAGCAGTGCAAGCAAGCCCTAAATAATCAAGCAAAAGAAAAATCCAAGCAGAATCAAGTAATGAAAAGAGGATGGACTTCCACTCACAGGTAAGTTCGAATCCCCACTCATCCTTTCGTTTACTATACAACCTTAAGCAAGGTACATCCTCCATCATAATATTGTTGTAGGAAGATTAAAGAGCAGCTAAATTCAAAGCAATGGGCCCAAATTAAGTGACTAGTGCCTTCCACTGATTTCCAAGTGTTAATCACCCAAGCCTGTTTATACTTGCCTCGGTTAATGAGAATCCTAGAGTATGTCAGTGCAGTTCTTTTTTTTAATTGCCTATGAAGTTATTAAAAGAATACACAATACAATTTTGCTTCCAAAAGCACCTTCTTGTTATCTAACCAGCATAGTTGAAGAAATGCTTTTTATTGCAAAAAAAAAGCATTACATTAATTTTGTGCAAAAATAGAGTAGCAGAATGATAATGCATAGACATAACGAAGAGAGTGATATAGAATGATCCATGAGCTCCACAGAACACACAGAACAAAACCTTTCACAAAAGACAGGCCGAAGGTAAATGCATTCTCTCAGGCTGGGCCTTTCTCTGCCTACATTAAAAGCATGTGCAGATACTACAACTTTGTTCTCAATATTTCATCTTTCCCTCCTTTAAACTTCTTCCTGAAAAAATCCTAAGGAACTAAACACAGCTAACCCTACCTTCTTCAATGACCATTTCCATCTCATCACTCAAATACTTGTGCCAAATGACAAGACTTGCCCCCAAATTTTATTCTATCAGTTTCATCTGCCCAGTTTCCAATCAAATTCAAAATCTAGCCTAAGTAGTCTCCCCCTCTCAAAAATCTCATATTTTCCATTGCTGGGGTGTTTTACATGCCTAATTTTATAATTCTCAGCATTAATATAGAAAATGAATTTTATTATCAAAAATATGTTACAAAAATGTTGTGTAAAACTGGACTGCCACAGTGATAATATACAATTATAAGCAGCAGTTAAATCATCACCCCCCAAAAAAACATAAAAACAGAAAATTACATCTTTCCTTCCTGGTAAGCTCTGCTTACAACTCTCCTCCCCAGAAGTTTCTAGAGACTCCCTCTGGCTTCACTCCCAGACATGCCCACACTTCTGCTGCAGCCTCTTATCCCTGCAATTTAGCACTTCAGCTAAATCTGTGGTTTCAGAATGTGTGTTATATGTGTCCATCCCTTGCATGGGCTTTTCTATACCATTATGCTCCACTAAATAGGTGGTGTGTGTGTGTGTGAGAGAGAGAGAGAGAGAGACTTTGCTTTCTGAAATTTCTCAAGTACAAAACAATTGCAGACTCCTAGAGAACCGAGCATCAGCAAACCTCTCTTGTACTGGTTGTCGATGTGTTCAAATAAATGCTGGATGCCTTCTCTAAAGAAGCTTATAATCTAACACGGTCAAATGTGTTTTAAACTGTAGGCCAACGGAGTCATTATATTTCAGTTGTAGGTACCATGTTCGCTTGACCTGAAATCTCTATAAACTCTCAAGGAGAAAGAACAAAGGAACATAATATTTCCACATTTTGTACTTTGACAAGCTGTGCACCATCTTTCCTTTTGAATTGCCACCTCATCATGTTTGAGAAGAGTTGGCTGTTTTTGTGCACAGCTCCATTCATTTCCTTGACATCCTTTGATTCTGGACCAGCTCCCCAGCCACCATCCTTACTTGTCACAGAGGTCTTGCCAGTGTGGCTCATTCAGTAGCCATCATCAGAGTGAACTATATCCCAGCAGCTCCAGATGGAAGATGGGGGTAAATGGCTCCCCCAAGAGTGCTCTCCAATGTGGTGCCATCAATCAACCTGCAGCTGGGACGGAAGAGCCACTCAGAGTGACGTTCTGCCAAAAACAGCACATTTCTTATTGCCCAGTTTCCTTCTAAAGGAAAATGTCACAGCTATTTATTTCAGCTTTCAAGAAACTCTCAATACTTAATATTTATGTTGTAATTTATATTACCATATTCTTCCTTTAGGTTTTTTTAAGTTTAACTGATATTCAATTTTCAGTGTGACACTGTATCCACTTTACTTTTCTTGAAAGTAAATCTCCTGCATGTGTGTTTTTCATAAATCATGATACAGAAAATCAAATGATAGGTCATTTTACAATGTGGTTGGTACCTTAAATTGTTTCTGTGACTCATGTCTATTATCTAGTAAAAAGACAATAGTAACATCTGCTGTCTGGGACGTGTAGCAGTGGTAGAGGGTTCACGTGTAGCAGTGGTAGAGGGTTCATTGTCTGCAAGTAGCAGAAGAGAGTGATTCTTCTTTAAACCAAGAGAAAAATTGAGAGTGAACAGTTGGAATTCTGCACCAACAAGAGCCTTGGCATTCACACACTGCAGAAGAAACATCCCAGCGACAACTGTCAGGGATGCCTCCCTTCCCCTGATTGTGGGGAAGAGGACACTGTTACAACACCCCATGGGCTTTATGAGCAAAAAAACAACCACCAGTGAAAAGTAAAAAGCTCCATTTATAATAATAGCTACTATTCTAAAAGTTTCAACTTAAGACACTTGCATATACTTAATAACATTATTTAGATTATGACAATGGAAGTCATTTCCTTTGGAAAAATATAATGTTTAAAAATAATTTTGGTTTCCTAACACAATATCTACTTTTCCTATTCTCTGCAACTGCCTTTTCCAACATGTTGTAGGTGTCCCTTCTCTCAATATCCTGAGTTCCAATTAGTAAGAGAGTTTTCCAGAACTCTAAAAATCATCCTTTCCTGGTTCAATAAACTGATATCCTTTTCTTCAGTTACATAAGAAAAATCAGTGTAACTACAGATAAAGAATGTCTATTTTACCAACATTTACCAACATTTTCCCATTTCTACACATGCAACACACACACACACACAGAGAGAGAGAGAGAGAGAGAGAGAGAGAAGAGAGGGAGGGAGGGGGAGAAAATATACTTCTGCTTCCACCTAATTTCTCCTTCAAAATACAGGGAAATTCCAGGACAATTTAGACACAAATAGAATAGGAATATCATTGATTCCATATGATCATGAGTGCACTAATTCACATGAAAGTTTCCATGTGGTGGTGAAAGTATACAAAACCAGAGGGTGGGACTGAGTTGAGCCATAAGCAAGACAGAGGGATCAGCTCATAAAAACTTGAATGATAGTTTGGTAATTGCCATAGAAGCATCTTTATGTCATAGGTAAGGCAACTTATACCCATAGACATGAAATAACTAGCTACAGGAGCTCATATTGAAAAGGCCAAGGAGGCTGGCCTATTTTAAGCTATACCATAGTCAACAGCTAGGAGGAAAACATTGTGAAAATCATGTGTAAAAATATCATAGTGTCAAGATATACAACATTCCTTCCTTCTACAAACATCTATTGAGCAACTAGCATGTTCAAGTAATTATGTGGTTTATAAAAATATTGAATCCTTTGCATCAATAAGGAAATAAGTCTAGATATAAAAATTAGGTCAATTATAAATGCAAGGTATGTATAAATTAAACCTCACTACTTGACGGTCTCACATTAAGGAATTAACTCCTTTGATAGGGGTGAGGGATAATAGAATATGAGGAAGTTGAGACATCTCCAAAACTCTGATCAAAGCATCTAGATTCCAGTCTTTAAATATACCATAAGATAACATACCCACGTTCATTAACAGCTTCCACTACACTTAGTGTCATAGCTAAAAAATGATCTACATGTAGAGTGAAATTCTAAATATTCATCTTTAACGTATGCCCTTTAAGTGGATGCTGGATGTTTTGTTATTCTAGTGTTTTGAATTAAATACAGAAGAGGTCTCACCTAGTTTAAAAATGTCTGTTTATGAAACGTGATGTACAGAATCTCATTTAATCCTCACTCAATTCCTCTGATAGGGTAGACAAGTATTAGAGTTCCTGTCCCATAGGTGAAAAAGAACAACTCCTTGACCATGATTCCAAAAGAAGCCAGAGGAAACAGACTCAGTCCTGGGCGTCCTAGCTGCCACATCATTCTTTGCTCCACCACAACACATTAAACAAGGGGTAAATTTTGTTTGTTCTAACATTTTTCCAACTTGAAAAGAACTTAAGAGTCTTAATCTGCCACATCATATATGATTACATCAAACCGTCATGGAGGTAGTACACTTTCTTTTCTCAGCCAGGGTATTTTAATTAGGTAAGAAGCCAAGGTATTTATAAATAAAATCCTTAGTGGACAAATAAATATAAAATGAATTGCTGATTATGAGACAGAGTCAATAAATACAATAGGTAAATACAAAAGTGAAAAATGGACCACAACATCAACTTGAAACACTTCATATGAGAAGTGATGGTTCCCACCAGCACTAGAAAATAGAAAATGTTTGACTTTTTAATTTTGTGGGATAAGGAACAGGATTAGAAGTGGACAAAACTCTAGGGACAGATCACTGCTTATAAGCTGTATTGCTGTTTGGTTTTTCACTGCTGAAGTTTTACCGACAGCAAAAAAATCAGAGCAGAAACGCAGTGAATTATTGAGGTGATGCTGCGTTTCCTAAGCAGTGGGGATGGTCTGTCCATGAAACATTAACATGACGTGCCTGAGGTTTGACAGACTGTTTGGAGGAGAAAGGAGGAAGAAAACATAAGCCCTTTGCTGGGAATGGAGACATTTGCTCACATAAAAACAAACAAGGAGTATAGCTGGTCCACATGCCAGTTTCCACTGCGAATCAAGAAGGAAACATGAAAAGTTAAAGCCCAACACTAAAATAGATTAAGTCTGATTTGTTCACTATAATATGAACAGGCAGAATTAGAAACAACCAGGGCTTTTCTCTCCTCTTTTATTCTTTCAAGAAAGATGCCTGGCAGCCTGAACTATGCTCAGTGTTTAATTTATGCCTCTAGTAAATAATCAAGTTGCATGTCCTTTGTACACAATGAATTAATGTGTTTATCCATCATGACTTGAGGGGGATAATGGATAAAAAATGTTAGTTTCCTCAGCTGGCAAAAGGATCATTCCTGTTTCTAGTGATGATTTTTCACTATATGGGTTTATAGTCAGGGCCAATCTAACTTTCATTTAAGCCATCAAGAAGGATAGTGGCAAAAGACCACCTGTCACACAATATGTCCTCCACCAAACAACAATGCTGAGAAACCAGAATCACTTATTTGAATGTAGACACTAAGCTTCCAAAATGTCTCCATGTTTTTTTAAGATAGAGGGACCGTGAGAGAGAAAGAGAGAGAGAGAGAGAGAGAGAGAGAATCAGTTTTATTTAGTTTTTCACTTGGCTTTCGTTGCTCAGACGCTTCAATGTGTATGTGATGCTAAGGTTTGAATCCGTGTACTCACTCATGCCAGGCAAGCGCCATAACCACCAGGCCACTGCTGCAGCCCCAAATGTCCCCATTTTTAATAAGAACATGTTTGTTGTAATAAACATACTGCAATGCTCAGAGCATGAATTCATTGGCCCTTGGGTCCATTTGGGGGGCTCCACATGTACACATATGCATAAACTCAATATTGTTATACTTTCTCAAAAAAAGTTTTATTTATACCACAGTGTCTTTCTCTAGGATATGGCCTATAAACATTGCAAAATCAGGTCATCTATGGGCATTTATAGAAACAAACATCAAGACATGGCAAAATAAATTTTTAGATAAATGTTTCACCACCTTAGCATAAAAATGTCATTACAGCAATGTTTTCTTCTAATTACATTTCTTCTAATGTAATTCTCCTAATTACAAACAATAAAAGTAAGCCAAAGAAGAAAGTCAAACTGCACATAAGTGGGTTGGTAATGGTTGTGATACTAAATGCTATCATTAGACAGGGAAATTTTTTAAAATTTAGTTTTTGCAGTTTTTTTACAAGTTCACATAATTTAAAACTTCAAATTGCTAAACCATATTGTATGCAACAGTATTCCATTTTAGTACGTTTCTCTGAGAGTGACACTGTTGGGTCTTAGAAAGTGCCATCCCAAATTACTTGGGCTTAAAGGAAATTAGAAAGACCTCAGAAGAAAAGTGTCTCTGACCTTCTCTTGTCCTCTTGCCTCCGGACCTTCTTTCTCCTCTGAAGCAAGTCATTGAAGCTGAAACTCCTTACCCCCAAAGTGGATCTTAATACTAGAATTCTGCTTCCCATAGTAAGCCATAAAGCCAGGAAAGATCACTCCCTGACCTTCCTCCTCTTCTTCAAAGATCCTTGCTTTAGTCTGCTTTTCTTTGCTATGCAAGAAAAGAAACACCTAACAAGTACAATTTAGATGAGGAAAAATTAATTTTGGCTCCCAGTTTCAGAGATTCAGTCCATGGTTGACTGACTTCATACCTCTGGGCCCAAGAAGAGGTCGAACATCATGGTGGAAGGGCCAGAAAAAGGAAGGAAGAGGCTCACTCACCAGGGTTACAACGTACCCCAAAGCAAAACCCCAGTGACCCACTTCCTCCAGCATTCACTCCACAGCAGGGGGACAGAAAAACAGAAAAAGTACAACAGTGTGAATAAGAAGGATAGCTGGAGGATAGGGAAGAACATTTACTAAGAGTCCACCAGATTGCGGACACATATGAACATGAAGCATGCTGTTAGCACGCGTGCACAGACCTGCCATAGTGGTTTCTGATGTAACAGACCTGAAGGCATCAGCCCAGCGCTGGTGTGGCCGCTCCATGATGTGGCGGATACCACGGACGCCTCTATCTCTGCTTGCCTTCCATCCGCTGTACCTAATTCCAGCAGGAGTATGAGGAAAGGGGTACAAAAAGGGGACCTACGGCTGAGGAAGCCCCCATGGTAAAAGTTCCTGCTTATTCTTCATTGACCCTGCATCTAAAAGGAAGGCTGGGAAATGTCATTTTGACTGGGTTGAAAGTTCCTCTTGACATAGTTTCTTTGACTGAAAAGAGAAAGGGCAAGTGGATATTATGGGTACTATTAACAATTTCTGCCAGCCATTTTAAAAAGAAATTGTAATTAGTCTCCCCTATCCCTGAGAATCCTAAACTAACATTATGAACTTTAATATTTTTGCATGGAATTTTTCCTGCCATTTATTGTTTTAAACATTCACACAAAGAACTTAACCAGTCATTTTATCTACTCACATGGCCAGTTGACATCATTTTGAAGTTAATTCCATTCATCTGGCATCTGGTTCCCAGCCTGACCTGATTATTTTTTTAAGAGGAACAGAGAGTTGATTTTCATTTTCTCATCTTTTTTACTTTCCTCGAACTAGTTGCATATGTGGTTCTGGGAATTGAATCCGGGTCCTTGTGCCTGCCAGGCAAGTGCTTTAATGCTGAGCCACCTCACTAGCCCTCTTACATAATTTTTTTTTAAACTATGACAAATGTGTTAAATGTCTGAACATTTCATTTAATTAAAACAAAAACATAAAATCTGTCCTGTTCCTATCTATTGAATTTACAATTGATTTTAAACAATAAATATCACATATATTTTGGAAATTTTTCATGAATTTGAACTAGAAAAAATTTTAAACCGAGATAGTTTCCAGTTCAGTGACTGCCGGTTACCTGTGTCTTGTAAGCCTTCCTCAGGTAGAAATCAGACATCTCAGCCTTCCTTGCCCGGCTGTAACACTTTCAGATGTTCTTATTCAATGCTTTTAATTTTGACATATTAATTATAAGTGCTATTATGTGCAACTCTTACTTTGCAAGTTCAGGAGAAAGAAGAAAATAATTTTATTTAGATGTGTATAAATAAAATTATTTTTTTATTTCAAGTTCAAACAAAATATAATGAATAATTTTCTCTATTTCACTTTGAGAGAGAGGAAGATACAGAAATAGAGATAGAGATAATGCAAACAGAGATAGAGAGACATGTCCTGACTCTGTTGCCCACTCTAGATGGTGAAAAGAAGAGGTACGAGAAGCCACTATGATTCACACAGAGAAGTATGACATGATACACCGTGGCCACTAAGCCATTGTCTCCTTCACCTTATTTTAAACATGGACCCAGGTGCCTTATTCTGTGAACAGCCAAGGCACACACCCTGACTACAACAGAAAAACTGGAAAGGATAGGAAAAGATAGGAGATTCACAAACTGGTGAAGGGGAAAAGTGTAATGGAACAATACTGAAGGAAAGGAAGAGCGAATGAGGGGAAAGTGAAGAGAAAGTGTGGAAAAGAAGATGGTACAAGAGACCCAGGAAATTCTGGAGGGGTGAGTCACTTCATTTGGGGACTGATTTGTTTGATCATTGAGCTTCCCCTTAATCTTATCATTTCTTATATCATAACTGAATGAGAAATCTATGAGAGAAATGGTGCTTCCAATTGAGCAGCAGTAACCAAAAAAGCATTCCTGGGAAGGAGAAGAAATCAGTGGAGGACCAACCCCTCCAGATTCATCTGCTCCTGGCCCTGTTGTGTACTCGAATTCCTCTTTTTACCCTGTTTTAAGTCTTCACACAGGAAGTAACCACAGAGGTGAGTGAGCTGAGGCTGGATTCCTAGTAACTGAGATAAATTTCCCCTCAGATAAGCAAGATAATACAATGACTGAAGCCCTAGAATAAAAATCAGAGGCCAGTGGATGGTCCTCCATCTACCATCTGCCCATTTACAAGTCACTCAAGCTCCCTGGGTAAATATTTTAGGTACAAAATGGGATTAATTATTTTAATAAACAAATAACTGATGTGCTAAAAGCTCTTTTTAAAGTATGCAGTGTTATAGCTATTTAACAACAATCATGAAATGGTTGTAAGTCAAACAGTGGTTTCAAAATGTAATTAAATGTACTTTCTTAGCCATTTCCTAACATCTTTAAGGTTAGTGACACAACAAAAGATGAAACTCAGTACAACATAATCACATCTTAGATAAGCTAAAATAACATTCTAACAGTTCTTGAAAAGTCATATGCTTCTCTTCAATGCTGAAAGATGATAGGTAACAGAAAATCATAGTTTACAGTGCAAAACCAACTTTGTGGATTTTATATTTGCTTTATTATACCACTTGAAAGAGAAGTTCAAAAAATGGGTATAGGGTTACGTTTGCTGCAGACCTTGCAAACATTAACCTCTAGGTAAGTAGAGAAGAAACAGCTTATGCAAGAGGAAAATAGTCGAAATTATTAAATTGCATTCTTAGTAGCTCATTAATATAGTACCATATGTGCGGGGTGTTATAGCTTATGAGGTAGAAAAAACACATTCACCTCAAGTGTTTGACTATAATGACACACCCTCATAATGCCAGTAATTAGTATAATGACTTTTGCCCAAGACTGTAACATATGCACGATTGTATCTGTAGTGTATTTATAATTATTCATATCAAAGAGAGTGAAAAGTGGATCCAGCTGAGCAGTGTGAGAGACAGCACCCCGCTGGGAGGTGACAGTGGCTTGGATCCTTCTTTTTCAGGGCTGGTGAGCCCCAGTTGGCATTGGAAGGGATCCTCATTGTTCTTGTTTCTTCCTTTCTCCAGGACAGTTTCTTCCACAGCCCCCCACAGTGGGGCCTCCACCCAGGCATGAGCCATCTGGAAAAGCAAGGCTGACCCCAGCTCCCTCTGGATGTTGTTAGCTCTGTGCCACAGTTGCCTCCCAGGGTCTCTGGAGAGTTGACATCCTCACAGGCTTTCCTGCCATGTCAGGAAGTTGATTGTACCCTTTTCACTACACTGTCAGCTTCTACCAGTTCTTCAAATTATAGGACAAATGTTTAAAGCAGACAAGGATGTCCCGTGGGAAATGCAAGCTGCTACCCTGAGATTTCTCCTTAACAAGCCCAAGCTAAATTTCAAGGGAAATAATTCCTACCTTGTTTTCTTTGTGTAACTTTTGAAAATAATCTAAAATTTAAAATAAATAAAAACAAAAAGAAAAACAGAACAAGCCAAACAAATATGTCAATATAATAACCTAAGACTGGTGCCTCCAGACTTAGAAAGGCTTTGTGATCTATCATTGAGTAGCTGTGATCTCAGGCAAGTTACCTCACCTTGCTGTTCCTCTGCTTTTGCATCTATAAAAGGATGTATGTACGTAAAGATTCTTAGAAGCTACTTAGCACACAGAACTGTCAGCTCAAGTATAAAAGACATCAGAAAAGTTATTAGTGCTTCTCTGCCTTATTCATTCATAAAAAGAACTTATTCAATGTACTAATGTGGCAGCCAGCTTCTCTATTAAACAAAAAGGCAAACACAACAACAAAATAACCTTTCTTCCTCCCAAAGAACTTCTTTGGGGTGATATGAGACTCTACATTCCTGAGGCAGGTTTTACCAGAAATCTTTCATGATTAGTAGACGTGGGGCTGCAAAGCATCACAGCTGATCGTCTGGTCCAAACCCTATGCTTAGATTTCTTCTCCTTACTGTTCTTACTGAAGAAAGCAAAACCGCATCCCCTGCTTAGTAGGATAGCTTTACATGACATGGCAGTCCTTACAGAAACTCCAAGCTTCAACAGATTCGTAGCTGCTTTATGCGTTACTGGTTCCAAGGCCCCTTACAGACAGCCTTTTCACAAATTTATCCTGCAGATTCACCCTCCACCCACCACTTAGGACCCTGAGGTCTCCTTCGCCCTCCCGACTGCCATAATGCCTCTTCTCCCCTGCCAGCCACCACACAGTGCTGGAAGTAATCTTAAGTAGCACTGTGGCAAGGAAAACCTGGAAAAGAGCAGATAAATGAAGTACAAACCCTGTCACTGGGGAGAATATAATTCTGGATAGTTTTCCTGGATCTTACCTTCTCCTTTATAATTCTCACGCTCTACCTCATCAACCTCATTTTTAAAAATTTCATTTTAATTTGGTAGTATTTTCACATGGTAAATATTAAATAAAATAAGGTACATTGAGCAATCTTATTCATACCCCAGTCTCTACTCCATTCCCACTCTGTCTGTCATGGGTAACCACATTTTTAATTCATTTTTATTATCTTTGGATTTATTTATGCAAAGAAATGTAAGCATGGGGCTTGAGGGGCAGCTCAGTATTGGAAGTGCTTGCCTGGCCTGCACAAGGATCTGGGTCCAAACCCTAGCACCACATACATAATTAAATGTCAGAGAAACAAAGGCCAGATGACAAAATAAAGTAGATTCGCTCTTTCCTCTCTCTCTATCTTTCTTCTCTCCCTCTCTCCCTGTCTAAATAAATAAATAAATATAAACATGATTATGTTTTATCATTTCCATCATTTTAAGTAAAAAGTAACATGGTATCTATACTATTGTGTAACTTCATGTTTGTACTTAACTATATATCTTGAAAATCTTTCCTAATTAGTAGACAGACAGTTCACTCATTGCTTTTTATAATTGCAAAGTATTCCATTATAAGAATGTATCATCATTCATTTAATCAGTACTTGATTTGTGGACTATCAGTCTACTCCAATTTTAGACAATTCACATATCAGATATAAACCCTCCTGAGCTGGACCCTATATTCTTCCAATTCATTAAATGTAGGACTGCACTAACATTAAAGCAATCATGTCACCCTTCTGCCATCATTAATATACAAGCTTTTTGTAAGTAAAATGCTAGTCTTTTCCACATGAAGAAGTACCAAGTCATTGCTCCTCCACGGTACTTTAAGTGATTTATTTTCTTAGAAAGGAGAAATTTTACATTTATCATCATGAAACTTCATTTTGTTTGTTTCAATTCATCATTCCCACATTCCAAAACAACTTCTTGAATCTTGACTCTATTATTAATCATATTAGCTACTCAGAAATTGGTAGCATGTGCAAATTTGGAAAGTATGTCTTCTATTTTTTGTACAAATAATCAATCTTCTTCCTCTATCAGAATAAATCTCTTTCCCAAAGGATGAGATCTTTTTTCTCATTCTCACAATTTACTTTCCTTTATAGACTCTTGACCTCATCTGCTCAATATCCCCTGATTCCTTGCTCCCCTGGTTAGTCCTACTTTCCTCAATACCTTCACTCTTCCCTCTCCACTTCCGTTACTCACATCCTATCTTGGGTTGGTTTTTCCCTTTCCTCTTATATCTACCTTAAAGAAATTCCACCAGATCCTTCTGATTTCTAATGTATTTTCTTCCTTTCACAAATAAGTTTCTCAAATACATGGTCAGTGGTTTAGCAACACAGAGCCTAGGTGCCTGCATGCCAATATCTGGTTGTTGCTGAGTAGCAGCTGCCTGCTCTCCACATAGCCTCCTTAAACTCAGCACATTCCTATTGTCTTGCTCCCACCCCAGTGCATTCAACGAACGCTTTTGTGTGTGTCCCCTGATTTAAGGTAATAAGACTTGGTTCTAAACAGATATGTGCAAATCTCCTTCACATGACCCCTTCAAAGCAATTGTCCTTGCATAATATGCATTTATTCCAGTGACACGGTCATTGTTTAAAATATTTTGCAATCTATCTATCTAAGGTGCATTCTGCTGTGTAATCGTGGTAGCAAGTCTTTGGGGGTTTTGTAGGGTATGTTTAAATTTACATTTCACCCAAAGGTATTTGAAAAAACAAATGCTTAATTTGACTAATCATGTTTTTATTAAAAAACAAGGAATAGTTTGCACTGTAGATTACTTTCTAATGAAATGATTTAAGAAAGCAATTCTGAAAAGAATTAAAATACTATTTCAATAATGTCAGCATTTTGTTAAGATATTGTTATTTTAAATTTTTTATTAAGGAGTGGAATTAGTATACAATAATAAATGCATATAAAGTAACAATATGATGTGCATTTGCTCCTAAATCAGTTACCCCCCACATTGCTCACAACCCATTCTCTTGATTCTTCTGTTTCACCCATACAACTTACATAAATGTTTAGATTGAAAATTTTCCAGAATTAATTGATTACATAAGTATTTGGATTCTTGGGGGTGGGAGTAAAGAATATGCTACATTGTTGGTTGTCTCCCTAGATCTTACCCTATCCACCCTCTCTCTCCACCTACCCCATTCCTGCCGCCAATATTATTTTTTAAGGAGACTACCTTGGGTGCCAAATCCCTCTTAATGTATATTGTTTGGTTTATTTAAAAATAAAGTCTCTTTTCTTATCTAGTGGGAACAAGGAAACATCCCTCCTTTCTCCCCAGCACAACTTTCAATAGGGACTGGAAAAGAAGATACCCCTGTTTTAGGGAACTCACTAATTCTTGATGTCACTAAGGGAGTAGTCATTAACAAGTATATGAACCAGTAACAGGGTTGTTTCATTGTCATAAGGCCCTAGAAGAAAGATCACTAAAGGGAGAGGGGAATTAAGAAAAGACATCAATACTGATCTTAAGGTGAATTTGAAGTCACGTGGTCATTGTAAGATAGCCAATTGTACAGAGAAGTTAAGAAAATGTTTATCTTTTTTTTATATTTTCATTATAAACTATTGAATGATGCCACTGACCTTCAGGCTTGTTCTTCAGAAAAACTGAACCACTAAGAGAAGGGTCGAGGGGAGAGATAAGGTATTGACTCATGCAATATTGGAGGCTGAGATGTCCCAAGATCTGTAATGGACCAGTTGCAGACCCAGGACAGCCAACGGTGTCGTTTGCATGGGAGTCCAAAAAGACCTGAGAATAAGGACACTTGATGGTATGTACTAGTACAAAAATTGGCAGGTTAAAGACCACAGAAAAGCTGATTTTTCAGGTCAAATCCAAAGGCAGAAAAAGACGAGTGTTCCAGAGCAAGCAGTCAGACAGGAGGGGTTCCTCTTAACTATCTGTTCCATTCGAGTATTCAGTTGTTGGAGGCAAGCTATCAATTTAACTGTTACTATGATCCAAAAACACTCTCACAGACACACCCAGAATAACATCCAGCCAAATGTCTGGACACCCCATGACCCATCAAGTTGACACATATAATTATCCATTGCAACATTTTTAATTCACTTATATTTATTTTAAATTATGAATCTCTGAGAGCTCCTCTTGACATAATTAAAATCATATGTCAGTCCTGGAGACTTTGTAGTAGTAGAGGCTGCCACAGTCCTTGCTCCTCCCTATAAAACAGTGCCCTTGCCCACCCTCACTTGGTTTTCCTGACTCTTCTCTGCATACATTTGGATTCGGGGTTCCCTTAAATTGTATTGTCTGTAAGAGCTGAGGTCGCCCTTTGGAAAATGATTGTAGGTATGTATATTTTTTCATTGTGTGTGTGTGTGTGTGTGTGTGTGCGTGCGCGTGTGTGCATGTGCACATATGAGTTTGTTGACCTACAGCTCTTACATTATATACCATAAGAAAAACTAAGACAAGATCCATTGGGACTGAAGTTGTGGCTCAGCGGTAAAGCGCTTGCCTGGTATGTACAAGCACCCAGGTTCAAACTCCAACAACACGTGCACAACTGTCCGAAAAACAAAAACCAGAGGAAAAATAAATTTGATTCTGTCTTTCTCTTTCACTCTCTCTTTCTCTTCAAAGAAAGCCAAAAAAAAAAAAAAAAAAAACGAAAAAAGAAAAAGATGCATATAGACAACTTATATAAAGGGACACCTCTGAGAAAAAATGAAATAAAATTAATGTGCATGTGGCCATCCCAAAGAGTTCAAAAGGCTTTAAAATACCCATCTCTTGGCAAAGACCTCCATAGGCTGCCCTACTGGCTTCCTGGATCATTATTCTAGACTGAATTATGTGGACACAAGAACATGTAGTGTTGGGGAAACGGACTGAATCTTGAAACAGAACAACAAATCTAGAGTTTTTGCATTGATTGAATTAGAAGTGATTTGAAAGTGAGTAAACACCCTAGGAGATCAGTAGCTATGCACTTTTTTTAAACATTGATTTCTCAATCCTTAATTTCAGACGAATATTGGCATTTTCTTAATGCTAAGAGGCATAAGTGAAGATTAAGCACTGAGCCAGATAGCAGCTCTGGGCTAAAAGGAAAGAAATTCAAACTCTATTTTAAAAGTAGCGAAATCCAAGTGCTGATTAAATTAGTGAGTGGTTTCTATCTACCCAGATGCCTAGGTTCCTCTAGCACCTCTTTCTACTATTCACCAGGTGAGCTTAGTGCACAGAATGTTGAAATATGGCGGACTTTAAACTCCATTAGGAGAAAAAAGCATATTATGTTCTTCTACTCTACCCCCCACAGCTCTTAAAAATTGGATACTTTTACATAATAATACTTCAGTAAATATTAATTAAATGAATGGATATAATTTTCTTAAATATATTTCTTATAGTTAAATATGGCATTCCAGCTACCTGAGGGACTGCTAAATAAAGAAAATGAAATTGTGATACATAATCACAGAGAGAGAGAGAGAGAGAGAAACAGCTAATATAATCTCCATTGCTATTATTTAATAACTTTGGTTGGGGTGGGAAGAGAAAGTCAGTTCTCATAGTTATGTCTTCAGTCATGGTACATAACCCCCTTGTAAAATATACTACTTGAAACTTCCAAATATTAGTAGATTCCAAGTTAACACTTTTAGCACTTTCAACTAACCTGTTCACCTAGTTTATACTTGACAACAATGATACACATGGAATTTCCAATTCCTCCATCTGCAAAAAATAGAAAACTCAGAAATCAAAGCAGAAGACTCACCTTGATAAAGAAACAGAGATAAAGGATAAAGAAAACAGAGCTCAACTGCAAAGCACTCTTTTGATGTTTCGTTTTTTTGTCAGAATTGTGGGTTTTGAAAAGGGAAATAATACGACAAAGTGGATTTGTAGGATGAAATAACACGGCAGCTTCCTCACACTCTCCCCTTCTGAGGCAGGCAGGACAATAGGAGAATGCCACAGCAAGCCATAGATCCAGGAGGGAGGAAATGGGTTTACATTAGGGCATCACTGAGAAGAGCATACACAGGAAATCTTCAAAGGGACCCTTTACAAGGATTCACATCTGAGAAAGGGAATAAGCCAAAAGAAAAAAAAAAAACAGATCAAGTGCAACCTCAAAGTTTTTACTCTAGATGATTGAGCCAATGAGGATATTATTGATGGAATAAAACAGTAATAGAAACAATAAAATTAGTCCTGGATCTGCCAAGTCTGAGATCATTATAAGAAATATCATCTGTGTGCGAGTTTTCTCCTCTATAAGGTAGAAAAAAATTAGCATTTATTTTTAAGATTTTTATGAGAATTAAATGAGATGATATAAAGCACTCAGAACAGTGACACTTTGCAAGCACTAAATGTCAACACGTGAATACTAGGATATGACCAGCACAAAGACAAAAACATTATCTGCTTTGCTCACCACTGAGTCTCTAGCGCTTAAGGTAGTCCCTGGGACCCAGTGAGAAGATACCTCACAGGATTATGGGACTGAGGAAGAATAGAATGTCCCTCAAACGGGCAACAGTAGAAAGCTGCCATTAACTGCAGATATAAGGAAGCAAAAAGAGGAAATGATGTCACCTGCACCTAGATTTAAAAAAAGGGGGGGGGGGCAACCATCAAGATCCAAACCAAGAGGCTCAATTAACTCAGCAGGTGGGAGGGGGACAACAGCCCCAACTCACTTAACCACCATCTTTCCACTATGTAAATCCAACCAGGGGCCAGGGCTAAGGGTGCCAGGGTGATGCATTTTGTGGAAATTATCCACCTGCACAAAGCAGGTCAGAGGAGAACCAGCACAGCACCCCATGAATTCATGTGGTTGTTAAATATACATATATGTGATAGCTAAATCCAAAATAACAGACTGGAACTCAGGAAGAAGTATGTTGAGAGATGAATAGAAAACCAAGAAGCAGAACTGGAGAGGTGGCTTAGTGGTAGAGTACTTGCCTGGCATGAATGAGGACCCAGGTTCAATCCCCAGCACCACAAAAACAAGTGGTATGAAAAACAAAAACCAGATGAAAAATTAAAAATTGACTGCCTCTCTCCTTTCTCTCTCTCTCTCAATAAAAAAAGAAAAGAAAGTCAAGAAGCATATCTTAAAAAAATGTTCTCATTTGGAAAATGAGACAACAAAAGGAAATTTAAAAGAAGGAACATTTGCTGAGTCCCATCCACTACATTTTTCCATTACTATTTGTCATACACTAATTCTATAATTTTTCCGGTGAATACTCATAATGACCAATTTTTCTATCCCACATTTTTATTCAGAAATTTATTTGTTTAACAATCAAAAAAGCTTCTAACGAAACAATACAATATATATATATTCTGAAAATTAGATTTACCCCTTAGCCCCCCCACCTACCCACCCTTCTCTCCCCCACCCCACCTTCCCAATACATCTCTACAAATGCCTTAGGTTGTAAGACATTACACTTTATCCGGATTTAAAACATCGTAATAGACCTCCTTTCTCAATGGCCAGGGTCTAGCTCCAGCCTTCGCAGATGAGTAAAGACATTCGACCCTTGGTTCTCTGGGTTATGCTGATTTCACTCAGCATAATTTCTTTCATAGCCATCCATTTACCTTCAAAGGCTGCAATAGCATTGTTTCTAATTTCTATCCCACATTTTGATTGAGACAAATCCTTCATCCATTTTGAGGCTTCTGGTGTTCACTTGACTTAATTAAACCAGAGATAAGCTTTCCAGAGTAAGAAAGAAATGAATATAACAAAAAAGAGGGGGGAAGCAATTGATTGCAATCACCTTATTTCTAAGCAAATTACTCTACGTCAACTTAGAAAAGTTAAAATAAGTAGATACCAGATGCCTTCTTGGAGAAGTCAGAAAAGCAAGAGATTGAAAAATCATAGAAAATGGAGCAGAGAGCAAGGTCAACCTTTAGGGCTGAAGGGTATACTTGTCTACTTGAGATGGAGTGCACGACACACTGAGTCATTCTAAGCATAATTCCTAAGATTTATAGAGTTAATTAGAATGTTTGCAAAGTTTGGGAGATCTACAATCCAAGACAGTATGTAAGTTTGTTGGCAGCAAGAGGTCCCATAGGGCCCTTGTAAGTCTGAACTTATTGACCAGATGCTTCAAAGAGGAAAGAGATTTTGTTGCTGCTGTTGCTAGTGGTGGTGCTCAGCTGCAGAAACTCTGCAATTGACAGAACTCGGATAAATCCACATAGGAGAAGTGAATGAAATGTTTTTCGACAGGATTTGCATTTTTATTGTTGTTTTAAGGAACCTGCAATTGCCACCGGTGACCTACTGTAGCTCTCCTAATAGAAACTATGATAATCTAAAGCTTGAAACACTCCTTTTGCTGTGCAAAATATTTCAATATTTTTTAAAAGCATTTTATGTCAGTTCTGTTTGAAATGTCTCTAGAAATTGTCTAGCTGAAAGAAAAATTCTGATAATGTTTATTTCACAGAGATAAGAATGTCAGCTTTCTGTTTTCCTGGCACAGGGAAGTTGAGACTGACTTCAAATAATCAAGACCCTAGAATTTACTAAGGAAAAGCTCAGCCATACAGCAATAGACATAGAGAAGCTGCTAGAATTTTGAAAATTAACTGTGTAGTAAAATTCAAGTTCTGAATAAATTCATGAATAGTTAGTTGGAAGAAATTTAATTCCATTTACCTTAATGTCCCTATAACATTGAACTTTGGGTTCTGAAACTGCATGATTGGGGGTAGAAACACTTGGCTAAAATAAGGTTAAGATCTAAATCATCCTTTGTGAAGCAGAGACTGATTTCCTTTGCCCTATTCTCTTTCAGACCTGTAAAATACCTGGCACCTAATAAGTACTCAATAAATAGTTGTTGAATGAAACTAAATGAATGAATGGACACTTTCACTTAATTTAAAACATCCATCTGCAGAATAGAGAAAAGCACTAAATAATGGATCATCCTGGGAACCTGAGTAAAGACTTAGCCTAAAGATTACTGAATTCGATTATAATAGATTTGACCTGAAATTTTCCTTTCTGGCTAAGGAAACTCTTCTTATAGAACCAGCTTATCCTACCACTCAAGTCTCCTCAAAGTATTAAGTCAACAAGCCTGACAAACTGATGTCAACCGTGGCAGTTGTCACATGTATTTTAGGAATATTTGTGAATGTTTGTTCTCAGTATGGATGGACATGGAGACAATAAAATTCTTGTATCTAAATGAGGCAAGTGAGATGATCCATCTCCACCCTAAATTCAGTATCTAATGACCTCAATCCCAGGTAATTTCTTGTTTGATTTTAAATTAAGAGAAGGGAATGGGGCTGGAGCAGTGGCTCATAGGTTATGCACTTGCCTGGCATGCACAAGGATGCGGGTTTGAACCCCAGCACCACTTACACAACTAAGTGTTAGAGCAACGAAAGCCACACAAAAAACTAAGTAAGATTGATTCTCTATCTCTCTCTCTCACTGTCCTTCTTTCTCTTTTAAAAGAGAGAGAGAGAGAGAGAGAGAGAGAGAGAGAGAAGGGAATGGTAATAAAGTAAAGAATCCTTGCAAAATTCAGTGCTGAAGGAAAATGAATTTAATTCATTTGTTTTCTGTCTATCCTAGAAGCAGTTATTCTTGTGAGTGAATCAAGGCCTCATCTTGTGTTTCTAATTTTTGTCATTGTTGTTGTTAAAACCAGCACTGTGAATAAATGACTAATGGAGAATACGTGACTATCTGTTGATTTGGACTTAGGTTTCAGCTTGCATTCTTCCCTTTCACTCCTGTTACTAACGGCATGGATATGTTATCCAAAGACAAAAAGTTATACCACAGGGCCATCGGGCACCAGGTGACTGGGTATAAGCAAACTAGAAAACCCACACCACTTTCCCTTTAGGAAAACGTTTACCTTATCATCTACTGAGAAGCAAGAAGCTATGATTTTAATTTTGGAGAAGTTGGCTGTGTTCCTCTTTTGTTTATTCATACATATAGTGTGTAGTGATTGCCTATCATATGTTGGGCACTATGCTAAGAGTTGGTCATATATGATGTGAGGCCAATTTCCTCTAGATCAAAGAGATCCTTTTAACCTGAAAAGGTATCTGATTATTCACATGAACTGGATTCAACTAAGATTGTTCAGAACTTTATGTATGCTGGCATTTCTACATTATTTATTACAGGTGATAACGTATTTTTAAAAGTTTTAAAAATAAGATAGAGCAATTAATTAGCTCAAGATTATAGAGTTAGGGAACAGACCTCTTCCTTCACATGCTGAGTACTCCCAACCACCACCACCACCAACATCCTATTCCACCCCCATTTTATTGTTGATGTTGTACTAAGGACAGTACCCAAGGATGCCCTACCACTAAGCTACATGCCCAGCCCAATTTTTATTTTTAATTTTGAGATAGTGTCACACTAAGTTGCCCAGGCTAGCCTCAAACTTGCAACCCTCCAGCCTCAGCTTCCAGAGTTGCTTGAATGACAGGTGTGCAGGTTTGACCTTGCCTCGTCAAACCTCCCTTTTCGTGCTGAATTTACTTCCCTAAAACTAGCCCACCTAAATCAGTATGAGGAAAATAAACATTTTAAGAGAACTCAGAAATTCCAAAATTCACTAAAGAGATTAATTTTTAAAACTAGAAACAAAGTGCAAAGAATAAATATAACAATTCAAAATAAATGAGTAGCGAAGGCAGATAAAAAATGATTTACCATAAAACTAATTTCTAAATATAGATATGATAAAGAAATAAATCAAATCTTTGATGAACAAAAAGCCTCAAAAGTTAAAGATCTAAAATTAATTTCTTTCATGTCCTGAGAGGCAAGTAAGAGGTTAAAAACCATAAGCTGAGTTTATTGGACATGTCTTCTGAGTTTGAAACTCAGACTGGAAACGTTTGTTTAGAGACCAATATTTTTTTCAGGCTAGAATGGATACTTGACTTAGCATGCAATTTCCTCCAAAACCTAGTGTTTTCATCCTCTTCCAACTCAGTCCGACCCTCCAGGCTGATTTTCAGTGTGACCCCTGCATGTCTAGATAAGAACAATTACTACTACATTATAGTCATTCGTTACTTATCCACATCCCCCATAGATGACAGCCTAGGACAGAGACTGATCTGAGAGGTGACGTACTGAAGGCATAGCCTTAGTTCAAGGTGACTTTCTCACTCTATTCTCAAAATAAGTCTGTGACCTAGACAATATCCCCATTTTACAGATAAGAAAACAAGTAAAAGAGATTAAACAATGTGCCCAAGCTTAACAACTAGTAATTTTTATCTTTAACTCAAAAATCCAGTAAGTCCAACTCCAAAACCTTTCCATTTAACCACACTGGACTCCCTCCTTTATTCACATTTTTATTTCCAACCCCTAATCCCATTCCTAGCACAGAGCAGATGCTCAATAAGTGTAGAATACTGAATGAACACCCAGAGCAGCTCTACATTAGCCTTCACAGGAGGAGATTTACTGCCCATACTAAAATTAAATTAAATTGCTTTCCTGAACTACCACTCACCAACTTGTGGAAAGAGACAGCAGAGAAATATGCTACGTAGCAAGGGGATATCAGAGCCGTACCAAGTTCCCCACACATAACCCACCAAAGTGGTATTTGAGAGTTGACCAAATTTGATAACACATACTTTGACCCAAATATCTCAAGAAATTCATGAAATATTCATGATTTTATATTCATGAAACCCTCATTGCGATTCATAAATACTAACAATAATATTTTACCAAGAACAGAAAAAAGGGTTATAAAATTAAGTGATTTGATTTGGCAAAGATCTGTCAGTAAATCTCTGGCTAAGACTGAAGCTGACACTATAAATCTAACTGCATAGTCTCAAGAGGGAAGAACTAGTTTTCTTCTGCTTGCTCTCTCATAGTCTCAGCTCACCTACCTTTTTTATTCTTCCTAATTGTCCTTCTTTTCTCTATGATCTCATTCCATTCTGTGCCAAATTTTTCCCATGTATTATAATTTAACTCTCCTATAAGTGAAAAAGATGAACTATGATTAGCCATTAGTTTGTGAATTAGTGCAGAAAATGTTTTGCTTTTTATATTAATAGAAGTAGGGAAAATAGGACAATCCCTGTTGAGAGTCAAAAGCAGAAAATTCCTAAATTCCTGAGACAAAGCTTCCCCCCCCCCCCCCCACGTTCCCTTTTCAATGAACTCATCTTTCCCTGCAACTACTTAGTAGTTACATAAGTGTTGCTGAGAACTTGCTTTGTAGGTGGATTAAGTGTCCTCTGAAATGGGCCCAAAGGCAAAATTTTCTGAGCCCAGAGGCCTGTCAGAACCATACGGGGATTTTGCCATTCCTTATATTCTTGGTCACTTTACCTCCAAAACAATAAGATCAACAAGATGGAAAGCCAGCCCTCCACTAATATCTTTCTAACATGAACCAAGTAGTGCTTTCCTTTCTGAAAATCGTCTTGCTATGAAGACACTTCAATATTAAACTGGCAAAATTTAACTGTTATGTTTGGATGTGAGATGTCCTCCAAAATCTCACATGAGACAATGTAGGAAGGCTCAGAGGTAAAATGATTTGGTTATGAGAGCCTTAACCCAGCAACGGAAGGCAGGTAGTGAGTAGCTGGAGAAGGTGGATCACTGGGGGCATGTCTTTGGGGTATATACTTTGTGTCTGTCCACAAGTCTCTCTCTCTGCTTCCAGATCATTATGTGAGCTGTTTCCCTCCACCACACTCTTCCACTAGGATGTCCTGCCTCACCTTGAACTCCAAGGAATGGAGCTGGCCTTGTATGGACTAAGAACTCTGAAACTGTAAGCCCCAAAGTAAACTCCTCCTAAAATTGTTCTCATTGGGTGTTTTAATTGCGGTAGAGAAAAAGCTGACTAAAACACTAACCGAACAATGTAAAAAAGGAAAGAGAAAATAGAATTGTGTCATTGATGCAGGAGAAGTACATAAATCTTTACAATTCTTTTTATTATTAGAAATCCATTTATCAGGATGGAATCGACCTGAAGAGTGTAATCCTTCTTCATTCAGCAGATTGATTTATAATCATAATATTGAGCAAATAATAAAGTATAGATCAACTGGTTTACAGATCCACCACAAAAGTATCAATGTGATTTAGATATGCTTAAAGTGTTAACACAAAATCAATATTTTACATATTAATATTTAAATTTTATGCTGAAAATGCATTAAGGATTTAATGGAAGAAAATAAAATTATTCCAAGATTCTAAATTAGGTAGAGTTAATGCCACAAACAACATATCATTGTCACTGTTTCCTGAGCTAGAAGTTCTAAAGCACAGTGGTGGTAGGAGTGGTGAGAACTGTATAATTTTTCCTTGTTATAATAATAATTTAACTTTTCTGTAAGTGACAAAAATGAACTATTATTAGTTGTCAATTTGTGAGTTAGTATTGAAAATGTTTTGCTTTTATGTTAATAATAATCCAAATGCCTGTAATTTTTAAAATTAATTTCAAGCAGCCTTATTCATAATTCTTAAAAGAACAAATAACCAAAGAATGAGAGCAAAGATATATAAAAAGTACTTCCATGCATGTGAAATATAATTGGGCATGTGGGAAGATATTCAGCACACATCATAAAAAATACATATAAAAATAAGAGCTGAAATATTAGCCTCTATATATATAAAAAAAAGAGTGTTCATGAGCTCTAAGTGCTATTAGCTCTACTTTGGTAAGGAGTTCTCCAAGTTATTTTGATCATTAGAGTTTGGTGAGATGTGAACTACATAATTTTGCATTTATCTAAACTGTGGAGCACAATAATCTATAATCAATGTTTTGTTGAAGGTACGAGAACAGATAAAAATTTAAAGATCAAGTGAACTCACCTTCAGTGTATGCTTTTGACACAAATGGAAATGAGAATTTTAGATTATCGTTAAGTTCTATTCCATTTTTCTTCTAATCATAAACTCTTTTTATTGTTTTTTTAATTAAGAAATTTAGTTATTATATAATTAAAAATGCATCTCAAGTAACAATATGATATGTATATATTCTTAAATCAGATTTACCCCCTAGATCCCACCCTATTCTCCCACCCTTTCTCCTCCCGTTCCTAAATACCTATGAATGCTCTAGATATGTGTTACTACTCCTTTGCTGGATCTAATATACTTTGGTAGCAGTCTGGGCTCCCATCTGCTGGTCAGCTTGAGAGCTCATGAAATTAATGTACTACTGCTTTGCTTCTCGATGTTTCTTGGTGTCGGTTCCCATTCCCATTAGCACAACATTGCAAAATAAAAGGTGCATTTTATCTTTGCTATTTTTCTACATTAAGAGCTGCAAATTTCTCTAAATTACAGAAAAAGACAATTAACTTGAGACATTATTTTTGCCGTATCTTTGCTTGAAAATACATATGTAATCCTGCAAGGATTTAAAGAGCATATGAAGCAATTTCATTTGAAGCAATCTCTCTCAAATGACTAAATATCCCTTGCTTTTATTATTTCTTGCTTCTGAATATCCTTTCAAAATGGAAGAACTTCTGATAGTTCACTATAAGATCTCCAAAGTTCCTACCTTTTCTAAAATTTTTCAGTTCTATAAAAATAGATTGATGAAGATAATTCAAAAGAAATATTTTATTAAAAAATCAATTCTATGTGACTCAGGTCCTAAAATGTAAGAATTTGTACTGAGGATATTTTAAAGCCAAATAAGAACATTTCTGCATTATTCATAAGCTGATCAACCAGATAGGAAGAAACATTTTCCAGAGACTCTCATGATACATTTTATTAAAATAACCTTTCCTTTCTTTGTTTTAATTTTTCTTTCTTTTTCTCTTTTATTTTTCCTTATAACTGTATTCTTCAAGGTGTTCAAATGTCTTCCCATGAGATATTAAAATTCGAACCTCTTATCATCTCCTTGACACTATTTTAACATACTCTTAAATGGATTTTATAATTCATCTGCAATGAGCCGTATTGTTTCATTTTTAACAATTAGACCTGACATCCATAGTCAAGGAAAATGAAAAGATATTTTATCAGGAATTACTTGAAATCTTTCTTTTTTAAAATTTTTTTTCTGTTTCTCTCATCTAGATAAAACTTAATTTCCAAAGAAATGCAACCTATCTACTCATAGAATATTAGCAAGTATATGAATCTTGGGGAAATAGGTAAGAAAATTTCACTATGAAGCTTTCATTAAAGCCAAGTAAATGGCCAGTCATGAAATAAAAGGTGTGCCACTTTAAAATATGCTTTTACTACATTCCAAGCTTAAACTTCCCTAGAGGAAATATATTTAGCTTAACAAAGAAAGACTATATTATAGAATCTATACAAATTCAATGAACAAGACAGCAGTTGGATACTCTTTCAGACTCAAGTCACAAAATGTCCTTATAATATACCACCTACTCGGTTCCTGCTGAAATACCCTCTGACAACAATCCTTTAAGCATTCAAACAAAATCTAGTCTCTCCCCTACTCAGGAACACACACAGCCCCTATGAATTCCATATTCACATTTAGTTGCTGTCTATGTCTCCTCCCACGTTCAAAGATACACACTGGGAAAAGCTGCTGGTGGGATCAGTGTTGTACCCAACCACCTGTCTCCCACTTGTGCTTTGTTCAACAGCAGTCAGACTTTTGATCCCACTTCTCAGGTGAAACTGTTCCTCCTTGGAAGAGCAGTGAATCTGAAGTTGCTGTAGGCTAATGGAAAACTTTCACTCTTCTAGCGATTTCTCTCTAACATTCAATACAGTCGGCCGCTCCTTGGTTCTTGGCTCCTGTGATAATGTTCTGCAGATTTCCCATTTGCTAACTTCTTCTCCACCCAGTTTGAAATGCCCCATCTTGCCAGGGACCAATGTGGGGTCCTCTTTGTTTCTCGATTTACACTCTTTCCCTCAGCAGGCTCCTCCCCTTAATGTAAATCTAAACACTTCCTTAATTTTCATTTAGTTTCATCTTACCTTCTATACCCCAGATGCATATGGTCACCTCCTTAATCCACAGGACAAATTGAACATTTCATGACATCTTAAACTACTCAGCTACGTAGCTGCTGTGATCATCCCACCCACCTGCTTCTTTTCTGTTGTTCCAAACTTCAGTTACTCCTGGAGGACTCACAGGGTCGTCATTATACCTAAGTATCCCAGGCCCACAGAGCCTAATAGTTGCAGCTGCCACTGGTTCTGCCTCCAAATGTCTCAGGTGTATTCATTGTTGTCCCTACATCTGCTACCCACTAATCTGGTCAACTACCATATAATTTCCTATCCAGAATAATCCATCCTCCTAAACTCTCTCCTGGTATCCCTTCTTGTTGTCCTCTAAGCCATACTTTTGTGAAATGGATATTTTAAAAATCTGTATTAAGAGACATTTCTGATTTAGATGTTCTCCACATCTATCCCATGGGACTATGATGATTAACCCACACTATACAGCCCTTCAAAACTGGGACAGGATTTGCTTGGCCAGTCCTATTTAAGTTCCTTTGCCCTCATGCCCACACACTCTGGTTAAACTGGATTTCTTTTAGGTCTTCCTTTATATCATGTTCTTTGTCTTTGCAAGGTCTGTCTTCATCATGCTTTCTGTCTCCCTAGAGCTAATGAACAGTTTTCAACCTTCAGACCACAGAAAAACACCACTTCTTTCATTTTCCTCTAAGCTCAACACACAGTTACAGATATTTTTTCATTCTCACATCAACCCACAGTTTTACTTTGTAATACTCAGTGCAATCATAGTGAAGTAACTTTTATTTTCCCTTTGTGGCTACCTAAAGATATTAATTGATGCATTTCCCAGGTATTGTCTGTTATGTTTTCATTCTCCCTCATCAGGCTACTAGACCATAAGGCATCCATTGTCTAAAGGGAAGATTATTATAGCTGAAAAATAGGAAAGCTTGAATCAAGTTAATATCTTCAGAGTTTTTAAATCCAAGGCTCTTCAAATGTTGTCTTGGTTGTCTGGTCCACCCCACCCAATCCAAACTCCCTGAAAACCCAAAGATTCCAAGGACATAGGGAATAGGAGTCAAAGGTTTGTTGGGTCCTGTTGTGAGATATGAGGAGGGTGAAAGAGAAGACTCCCATTTGAATCTCTTTGAGGGGGCATCTGAAAGAAGGAGCCTCCTTCATTTCCAAGTAGAGGCTGCAGAGCAGGAAAAGTTCCGTTTCTTCACCCAGGGAGTGGTTCAGAGAAAAATAGATCCTGGTTGGGAAGAAATCCACCCCTTAGCCAAAAGAAAGATGTAAAAAAAAAAAAAAAAATAGTTGAAAAAGACCTAAAACCAAGATCACCTTCAATGGAAAAGGGTCATCTCAGCAGAGGCCAGATGAGCAAGTAAAAACCAGCATCAAGCAGTTCTACTTCCCCCCAAACTGGAACACGTCATAAGCACCTAAGATTTGTGGCAAGGGAGGTGTCACAGAAACAACTGAGACTTGATGGAATGAAGGTTTTAAAGAGACTATGTGTCATTCAGAAATTTGGTGTACAAGTCTAGAGATTAGAAATGACAACTGCTTAAACAGCCCAAGACTTCTGCTCTCCTGTTGTAGAGTTCCTGAGGACAGCAGTCCAAGGCTGGCATGACAGCTTCCTTCTCATCAAGGACCGAGTGACTTCCATCTCCCAGGTTTCTTCATGATCTAAGATGGCTTCAAATATGTAATGGAGAAAAACACAGGAAAGGGTCCATGCTATCCCTCTGTCCCCTCTCACAGTCTTCCAAGTAGTCCTGCCAACTTCCTCCTACATCTCTTTAGCAACCTCTAGCTGAAACAGAGGTGAGTAAATGTCATCTTTCAGCTGGTTCTGCTGTAAAAGAGGGGCGGGAAAAAGAAGACAAGATAATAGCTTGCAGATAGCAAGCTAATTTTCAGAGAGAAAACCAAAAGATAAAATTCTGCATGTAGTTTTGTGAGCTGAGATTCATGTGCCCCATTTTGTCTCTCATGATAGATTATTAACTTTGAGAAAACAGGGTCTATTTCTTTATTGTTCACAATTTTATCCAAACTGTCCAATACTCTATAGGAAATAAACGAACATATGTTGAATCAATGAAAAAAATAGTTAATGAAAAAGAAACAGACAAGCAAGTATACATGGCTTTCTATCAATCAGCATCACTTGAAATCTACTTGATGTTTTAATGTAGTAAGACAGTCTTCAGCACTGTTCACTGAGTGTTACTGAAGCTCTACATCTGGGCACATGGTAGAATTGCATATCCTGCATGTCTTGTGTCTGAATGAAGCCACACGATTGTGGCCAATGAGAGTAAGCAAAAAGGACATGTGTATCTTCTGGGCTGAAGGATGTAACTGCTGATGTGAGATCAACCAAAGCTCTTATTCCTACTGTTAGAGCAACTGACAGTATAGGAGACGATGGTGTCTCTCTCAGCCTGGATTCCTGATAAAGGTGACATATGCAGCTGACCTGCAGGGAGTATGTGGCACAGACAGCATCATAAGACCCTGCATTATGGTTTGCATCTAGAAATCTGCCACAAGTTCATGCTATGATGGTTCCCAGTGCAAGGAGGTCCAGAGGTGAGGTCTTTAGGCAGTGATGGGAGTTATAACCTCATCAGTGGATTACCCATTTCATGGATTAATAATTTGAGTGGACTGCTGGGTGTCAACTGTAGGCAGATGGAGTGTGGCTGGAGGAAGTAGGTCATCGGGGACGTGCCCTTGGGAATTTCATCTTGTCCATGGCTCCCCCACGCTTTCTTACTCTGCTTCCTGGCTGCTGTAAGCTGAGCTGCTTCCTCCACTACACCCTTCCATCAGATGTTCTGCCTCACTTCAGGCCAGAGTAATGGAGTTGGCCAACTACAGAGTAGACCTCTGAAACTGCAAGCCTAAAGTAAAACTCTCTTCCTCTAGTTGTTCTTGTCAGATGTCAGACATTTTGGTCACAGTGACAAAAAGCTGACTGACTTACCTTGCATTCACAAAACTACTTTCCCCACCATACAAATACAAACTCATTTAGTGTAGTAAATGAGGACACATTTTACTTGCAGTGAAAAACAATACATTTTTGTAGTGGATCCACCATTAATTTGACTTCTGAAAAAGTCCAGTCAACATTTAAAAGTCAAAATAAAAGCAATCAGTTTGATATAACTATAATAATAAAAAAATTCAGTGCAAAATAAAGATACAACAGATACAGTAAAATATAGTTTCCAGAAGTCTTTTTCCTAGTGTTTTAAAGAATCCAGAAATAGAAATTTTTTTAAAAAATTAAATAATCACACTGGAATCCAGGTAATAGTATTATAACAGTGGCA
>PVKS010009273.1:0-64660 GCA_004027875.1 Aplodontia rufa
GGGACTTAGAATCAGCACATTACAGTGACACAGCAATATCGATGTTCATAGCAGCACAATTTACTATTGCTAGGCTATGGAAACAACCCCGATGTCCCTCACTGGAAGAATGGATCCAAAAACTGTGGTAAATTTGTACCATGGAATATTATACAGCAATTAGAAACAATGATATTGCAGCCTTCTAAGGTAAATGGATGGCTATGGAAGAGATCATGTTGAGTAAAATCAGCTTAACCCAGAGATCTAAGGGTCGACTGTCTCCACTCATCTGTGGAGGTGGGGACTAGACCCTGGACAATGAGAAAGTTAGTCTAGTAAAATGAGTTAAATCCAGATAAGATGTAATGCTTTACAATCTAATACTTTTTTTAGAGTTATAATGGGAAGGGGCAGGGAGGGATATGGGAGGGTAATTGGGGGGGCACTACTGGGGATAATTGCAATATCCAGAATATATACACATTTTATACACATTTTATATTATTTTGTTAAAATCTTGTAAGGTTGTTCAAAAATAAAAAATTTAAAATAAAAAAAAGAAAACTTCTAAAACTTCTACAGTGAGAAAATTTATAAAATAAATAAATAGAACTTTTATATACATTTTTCCTAATAGCCAAATATTTGATATGAATTTCAAAGAGTAGAAAATTCTGGGTCAAAACATATTTATATTTGAAATATTTTGAATTTGCTTTGAAATTGCCCTCTGGCAGGTTGTTTATGTACATGTACTGGGTTTGTCACTGGATATTGTACAATGTTGCCCTCCACTCAGAATATAATCATCCTTTTAAGTATGTTCAACTGGCTATATTAAAGTTATGTCATTTTTAAAAATTTATATGTATTAGCAGTGAAGTCCACTATGTTTTAAGATGTTAATTAGCTTTCTATATGTATTTATAAGATTATATAATATATGTTAGTTACTCTTTATCATAAATTTAAGTGTTTTTGCATATTAGATATGTAGACTAACAGGAACATTTTAATGTTTAAACTAATTCTATAGTTTTAGACTAGGTTCATTCTTTTCTCTATCCTGACTTCAAATTGTGTGTTTGTAGGGCCAGGCAATATATTCAATATGAAGCAAAAATCCCCAGAATGGAATCAAAGTATTCATACACTTTAATTTTTTTTATTGCCGATACCTCTGGGAAAGGCGCTTAAACCTGCCTTCCAGTTATAATTCTACTCTGAAACATATAAGATGATTATATAACCAACTTATGACTGTAATATAGTTATGCACCACTTAAATTTAGAACAAGAAAACTAGTAAATAGTTTTCTATATATCAGTATTTTTGTTTTGCAATGGATTTTTCTGTGCATGAGCAAACTAAATATGATAATCTAATAAATATGATAATTGAATTCAAAACATACCAAAGCTTAAGGTGATTGTGAAGACCAAATAATTTACCTAATCACCCAATAAAAAGAATGCCAAATATCCATTATCAATTATTATAATTCAGCTTTTAAAAATTGCTTCTTCTGTTGTCTCTATATTTTGTAATATTTCTTTTAGAAACATATTGACATGAACTACAAAATTCTAAAACTGTGAGAACTCCAATCAAAATGAGTATACGCTTTAAAATCTAAAATTGTTATGCTCTTTCCGAAACCCATTTAAATAGTTTTTCCTGTACCATGACACCCAAGGCAAGGTTTGTACTAAAAGTGTTTACATGTACTTTGAGTATTTATATCAAAAGTGGATTGTTAACCAGTAATTTGTCATTTTTTTCTTTAAAAGTGTCTGAAGGTCTGGGACAGGATTTCTCTCCTTGAAATCCTTCTAGAGTTTATTGAAACTAGGTCATTATTGATGAAAAAATACATAGTTCTGTAAATCATTTTTAACAGATTCCGGATTTTTACTACAGAATTGTCCAATTGAACAAGATCCAAAATTAGATGTCTATATCCATAGTCACCCTGTGTATCCTCCAAAAAATTCTAACATATGAAAAACCTGATTGAGAATAGTTGCTAATATTTATTGAGCACATATTATATGCTTTGGTAAAAGTTTTAAATGAATGGTTTTATTTAATCCTCATGTAGTGTTATGATGTCAGTATTGTTATTAATCTCTCATTTTACAGGTATGATAAATAGCTATTAAGTTGCTCTAAATATTTCAAAGCTAAGATGCTATTGAAGCAGTTATGATTGTGGATAAACAGGAGAACAAAGGACAACCGTAGTGATGAAGTTCAGCTTGATGATGTTTGCAATAATCCTGATCTTTTTGGTTTTTAGACATTCAGAACTATCATTTGAATATTTCTAATATGTATTTCAGGTACTGGGCTATCATTCAGGTGAATATAATTATATATATACATATATATATATATATATACACATATACATAAATATGTATTGCGCTGTGGACTTCATCATCTAATTGAGGACACATGCACAATTATAAGTTAATAATTATGGCAAAATCCAAACAACTTGTTATTATTGGAATTGTTTCTAAACTATGTAACTGACCAGATTCATCTCAGTGATGATGGCGTTGGGATGATACATGAAAAGGTAGTGACTGTCTTCAGTGGTAGTATTCCAAAGCAGTGCTGGAGCAAGGCTTCAGCAGGAAGATCAGAGTGGAATTCTAAATTTAAAGAAGGTACTACTGAATAAATGAGAAAAAACAAAGGATGGTGTAAAATTACTGTTACTCAGAATTTGAATTTTGAATGCATATTAATCTCTAGAAGTGTAGGACACCTTTTGAAGATTTGTAACGGAGAATTCACAAATAAGTCTACATTTAAAATATATCATCTTTCCCTTACTATGAAAAAATGCTGTAAGGAGGTCAAGAATGCAAGTAGAAAGATAAGATGAAGGCTGTTGCAGTAGTCCAGGTGAGAAAGAACCTCTAATCAAAGTGTTTATGAGAGATATTGAGCACCTATTTAGACAATGCAAATGAAAAAATATAAAAATTGATTTGATACAGGAGGAAAAGACAATGGATTGATTGAAAACACTGGATTTTGAATTCCCCTCACTAGATGGATGGTGCCCCGTTCATTGACACTAGGAATGGTAGAGAAGGAGACACTAATAACATTTCATAATAAGAATGCTAAGTTCAATTTTGGTTGTGATAAGAGAGTTGCCTTTTTATGTGTCTAAATGAGGTTGAAAAGCAGAAAGGTGATAAAAATCTGAAATTTAGTAGAGAATTCTGAGATATAAAAATAAAAGGATAAATAAAATTATATATATGATTTCAAAAGGAAAGAGAGTACTATAAAAAGGTGAGAAATTATACCCAATATGGATGACCTCTAACATTTATAACCTAAGAGGAGAAGGAAATACTGAAGATTTACAGGGATGGAAACAAAAGTGAGTTTTGGGGAGAGCTAGCTGACTGCATTATTCATGAAGGACAGGGGAAAACAAATTCAAGAGAACAAAATGACTAATAGTTTTTAATGCTACTTTGAATTCAAATAAGATAAGAACCTAAAAATGTACATTGAAAATAACAACCTAGAGATAAGCAGTAATATTTTCTTTAATACTCTGATAAAATAGCTTCATTTTTCTTTTACATCCTCGCTATCTCTTCCTTTTATTTCATAAAGTGTGTGCATTTTTTTGGGGGGGGGTTAGGAGCGGTGAATATAGGTAAATTGCAAAATAATATAATCAAGGGTGTGGACTATTTCTAGCTTGTGAAGGACAATATCTATCATGTTGTAAGTTATCTGTATATTCTTAATGTCGCACCTCGGGCATCCCCAAGGGCGGGCGGGATGGCTCGGACCAGCCCAACTGTCCCCCCGGAGCCGAGCAGGAGGGTGAGTGCAGCGACGAGGCTCTCCCTGGACTCCCTTCGGTGGGAGCCCCCTCTGCCCGGCCGGGGAAATGAGTCAGTAACACGGAGATGGTGGCAGCTCAAAATCTGTTTATTACCAAGGCACATGGGTTTTTATAGGGAGGGGAGACAGCCAAGGAACCAATAGTAGAATGACAGGTTGGCCTGTCCTGTCCAATGAGGAATGGCCGCATCAACTTCGTCAACTATCGCTATCAGGAAAGGCAGTTTTGAGGGTTAGAGAAGAGGAAGAGGAAGCAGGCATCAGGTTTGCGCCCTTTGTGCTAGGCACATGAAATTGGAGCAGAGAAGAAGTGTCATGGCGTCCAGTGCAGCGTTCGGCTTCAGTACAGTGCCCCACACTTAACATTTAGTTAAGTCTTCAGCTTTAAAGAAATGTAGTTACTCTCAAATTAGCTATAAATGGCCTACAGACAAGGCATTTAAAATGTGATTTTTCTCAGCTTGCAAAAATTAACCACACTCACTATAAATCAATGTTTCAAAATAAACTCAAGCTCTTATCTGTTAGCAGACTCAGGGGCCACCATCTTTTTTTCACACGTTTGAATGCTATTCAGTCAAAAGTTTGGTGGGAATTTAATATGAACGTTTGGGGAATACTGATGCTGTGCCCATGAGGAAAATTAATAAAAGCCAGAGAAGATACTGAGATAAACTCTAGCAGTCAGAAAATTTTTGAAGAAGAATCACAGTGGAGAGTTCTTAGAGAGCCGCAGCATAGTCTTTCTGTGATCCCCCTGGTTTGACTTTAGGCCTACTCTGATTCTAAGCTAAAGACATTGGTTTCCTTTCACTTCTGTCCTGCCCTCTGTTCTTGAGTACGCATGTTTTTCTTATCTGAAATGGCCATTCTATAGAATTATCCTTCTAATTTTGTGGACATTGGCAGCAAATTTAATAATTATATTACCTGAATTAAGTCCTGCAGAACTCCACTGAATAGACAAATTAAAATTGGCATATCCTCATAAACCAAATAAATACAAGGATTTGGATTAAAGTTCAAGGTACTGACTTCATTTTTTCATCATTTAGTTACAGAACTAATGGTCATGATCATTTAAAACAGCAGAGAACACATTGCTGACAGAGGTGTAGCTGTAGGTCAGACTGTTTTCTGGCCAAATTTCAAATTGGAACATTTTTTACTATGTTCTTGATACTTCTATTATTCTGGGATAATCTACATTCTCCCTTTTCCTCCTTATTAATCAGTATTCTTTGCTGTTAAATATTTGTCAAAGTATATTTCAAACTTGTTTCACTGATATTCTAAAACAGAAAGTCTTAATTACTTTCCAGAAAGGTGATAAAGCAATTCAATACATGAAAATTGTGTATCTTTGAGCAAGGCACTTGAAAGCAGTTAGAATGTCTAGAAATTTGGTATTTGAAACAAAATTCATATTTAGCCCACAGAGGTCTTCTGTGGTGTTTTAAGTTGAGACATAATGTTTACAGCTGTTACAGTGAAATAGGACGTTCCTGGTTGGGGTATCTATTTTGAAAAGAACTAACCATACTTAGAAGCTGATTTCCAATTTACCCTTTCTACTTCTTTAGCTTGCTGCTCCCTTTATGCCCTTCTTTCTCTGCACACTTTGCAGAAGCACTCAGAACCACATGGACGAAAAGCTATCTTGACTTTATATAACATCCAGCAGCGTAAGTAGTTTTCAAGTTGTTTTGATGAATATTCTTTATCAAATCATTTTTGACTCTCTGGTTAAAATACACAAAACCAAAAGTACTCCAAGAGACAGTAAAATAAATCAAATAATATACATTCAATCCTTTCCTACATGCCTAAAAGAAACAAGTACAATGCTTTTGGAAAAAGGTGGAAAATGACAAGTGCTTTGCTGGCTTTATCTTTTTCTTTTTTATCATACTTGAAATCATTTGTGAAAGGAAAAAAGCATCTACTGTGGACATTTCTATTTCAACAAGATAGCTAGCTATTCTTCACTAAGTAGCATCAGCAAGATAAATACAGAAAATAACTTTAAATGGACACATTTACTGGTAGGAACTTGAATGGAATTGATACAGTCCTAAGAAGTAGATTCTGAAATAGAAAAAAAAAAAAAGAAGAAAAGATAATTACTCCATTTTTTCCCAGCAAGGAAAGGAATATAAGTGAAAAGAAAGCACTGGCTGCTTGATGCTGAAAAACATTAAAAGCATTTCACCGACTAATTGATAAGGTATTCATTTGAAGAATTTTTAATAATTTTTTATCTAGCTCTGTTTGGCAACTATGCAAAAATATTATTCAGTTAGTTAAAAAATAAATCAAGTTGCTTCCTAAAAATTTCCTTAAAACCAGCATATTAACACTATTCAAATGCTATGTGAACTGTGCTCCCCTTATGAAATATTTATTCAGCAGGAATTGAAGTAAATTTTTGAATATCCTTTGCTCATCTCCAGCATTTGTTCATTTCACTCTCTGCTTAAAATGTAGCTCTATACAGCCCCTCTGTCCTCTCTGCTTCCTCAATTTCTCCTTCTTTTCCTCCTCCACCTGCTTGTCTTTCTCTTCTCTTCCTGTTTTGCCCTCCTTCTTCATGTTGTAACACACACATATCAATAACACTACTTTTTCCTTAATTAAACTTTTTCATTTGCTTCTCAGAAAGTTGGAAATCTTTCTCTAGTTCTAGAAAGCTTAGGCATAGATTTACCATGAATCTCCTTTGTGTATAATTACAACTAATTAAAATCTCTTTATTAGTGGTATGATTAGTTCTATGACCTATGTAAACCCATCAGTTTATGTGCTGATTATACATAGCCTAGATTACACCATCCTTTTATATTAGTGGGATTTCTTGACATAAACATTTCAAGAAGTCCATAATAGCATCCTTCCTATTAGGAAATGTGTTAACAAGTACAGTTGATGTTATTATGATTTCCAATCATTTGCCTCTCTCCCTTTTTGATCAGTGATTTGAAGTCATGGCAGGTTGCTATTTGACTTGCTTAGCCTTTCTGTAGGTGAAGTCTACCTCCTCTCCCCAGTGTCAAGCTTGGCCATGTGACTTATTTCCAGGAACCAGAGGTGGTAAAAGTGTATTTCTATAAGAAGCTTTGTGAACACTTGTAAGTTTTTACCAGCTCTCTTGCTCTTTCCCCTTAACTATGAAGATAACAATGTCCCCAGGGTGTTCTGGGAGTACACAACAATTAGAACAGAGGCAAAGTTCATCACATACATGTGTGAGGGAGAACTAAACTAATAATAGTGCATGCTACTAAGATATTGGAGTGACTCATCATCGTGGAATAATTTTGTGAGAGTTGACTAGTACACAAGTACATAAATCACTTATTCTAATATACAAGTATACTAATGAGAGTTCTACCTTTTGTTTGATGCTATTAAAATTTCTTGATAAACATAACCTAAGAGATCACCCACACCTGGGGAATGTTTTGTCTTCTTGTTTCTGAATCTCTTTTTAACCATTACCAGACATGGTACCTGACCAGGTTATCTTAAACAGTGTGCATTGTTATTCCCTAAGTACTGCTGTTGAGGGGAGGGAAGTAAGATGTCTAGAATTTTTTCCTTCAATATTATCTTTTCCTTTTTCAAATGTGAATTCCTGTTTCATCTCCGAATTCTCCTATTAATAAAGGGAGAATGACTCATAATGGGAATCAAGCAGAGGACATCCAACTAAATCAGTGTTGCCCAATGTATCTGGTGTGGAGTTTATCTTTCTGCTCTGCTTCCCAATGTGACACTTTGAGCTCTTTGCTCCAGGGGCCCATGCCTTCCTCCATTATATAAAGGGAAGGTGGTATCAGAGCCTCTCATCATCTTAACACTGGAGCTCAGAATTTCTATGGAGTGGCATTGTTTTAATCCAGCCCAGTTAATTTTAGAAACTAAGCCTCCTTATGTAGAGTTTATTAAAGAAGTATTTTATAGAGAATCTCATGATATCCTTAGATGTATTAGTGAAAATAATATTATATGCTTACTGTGGTAGATAAAAAAATTAATCACTAAAATATTTATATCCTAACCCCTTGAACCTATAATTATATTATCTTCCATTGAAAAAGGAGCTTCTCAAATGTGATTAAGTTCAGGGCCCGGTGAGCCAAACATAATAACATGGGTTCTTAAAAATCTCAGCTATGATTGGAAAGAGACATTATTAGGGAGGACTCATCAGAAAGATGCTATGTGACTGTTATTGAAGATGGAGGAAAGAATCACTAGCCAAGAAACATGGCCTCTCAGAGACAGCAAATGGATTTCCCTCTGGAAACTCCTAAAGGAACACAGCTCTGATGGCAACTAGATTTTAGTCAGGTAAGATGCATTTCAGATTTTCACACTCCAGAACAGTGTAAAATAATAATTTCTGTTATTGAATTCACTGTTTGTGGAAATGTGTTACATCAGCCTTTTTTGGTAATAGTTATCAAACATCATGATGTTTTCCTACTGTATGTATACACAGTAATAAAGACCACATGACCTAGCTTCTCTGGAATTTAATGAAATTTATTGCTGACTACATGTATGTGTAAACTACATACACTAAGAAGATCCTTGCACTTGAATTGTGTCTGTGTTGTTGTAGTCATAAAATTCTTAATGATATCTAAATAAGAAGTTCCATATTTGCATTCCATGCTAAGCCATCAAATCACATAGATAGTCCTATTGGAACTATAGGTGTGAGATCTGCTTGGAAAAGGAAATGCTTGTCAATTTGAGGGATGGATCCTAAAATAATAAAATAAAAAGTTTAAACCAAAAACTACCCAGCTCTCTATTTTCTCTTTCTGTTTTACATTTTCCAACAGGAATTAGAGGCTCAAGGAAGGCTGCAGACACCCCAGGAAATTCTGGGCCTACCAGATTGGAAAAATAAAATAATAAAAACAGATTTCCTGAATGACAATATGGAGCAGAGTCCTCTGATTTAGACTATGATAGAGGCCAGCAATAAATTTCTATTATATTGGACCTCTGATATTTCAAGATAGTTTGTAGAAACAAATGGCATCTCTGAGTAAAAGACCATTTGTATTAAAATAGGGAGCTCCATCTCATCACCTGAGCAAGAAATATTTCTAAATAAAATAACAGAAGTAATATCAAGAATAGCAGTTATAATTGATAAAAGAGAATAATCCTGAGGAAAGTTAAATGGTTTTGAACTTTACTTCTCTCGTCAACATACAAAGGTTATTGGTGAGACAAGTAAAAAACTAATGAAGACTTTTATTTTTCTGTAAGTCATAATATGGGAAGTATGTCTTTTCTTGGTTAAAGCTGACTTTGAGAAAGTTAGACATTCAGAGTAGTTTTATAACTGCATTTGCACTTTCTGCATTGGCTCTGGCCTTGTTTCTCCTTAAAAGGCCTCATCCCTTACTTTAGCAGCTATAGAGAAAAATAAGACAGCCATTGTGTCCATGCTCAGTGCTTCAAAGTCAAGCTGCTTTAAAACAGTTTCCTGACCCTTTCTCCCATCAGTACTATTTACAGTCTAAATGATAAAAAAAAAATTACACCTTAAAATACACTTTCATGGACAATTGTTAAACCAGGGTGTCAGTGATGGTTTCCTCATTGTTTTCAAGTGTTTTTCTTTTTATTTCATTGTTGCCTTTGTTGTAGTCTTCTAATTAAAATACAGGGTTACATAAATGGCCTCACTGAGAAATAGGATGTCAGGAAGAAAAATTTTTAGGATTGAAGTTTTTTAGCTCTTAAAAGATTGAGAAGCTTAGAGGATATTTTGTTATTATCGGCCTAGTTATAATGACTTGGATGTTTTGGTTCTTAAACTAAATGAAATACATGTACAATGTGTCAGTTGTTCCAAACACTGGTTCTGCTTTTACTTTTCTGCTTCACTGAGGTGAGTGACTTTACTGTCAGTGAAACTTATGACAAGGTTGAAGGGAGATTGATTTTAGGGTAGGAGGGGCAATGTTAAAAAACCAAGTGAGATTCATAGAACACAAAACCACACATCACTGCACACTAAAATTACACTTATGGCATCGACAAACAAATATGAATCGATTGAGTAGAGTGTGTCTAGTATTGACTCGGTAGTACAACATAGGAAAATACTTCTCAATAGTTAAATGAAGCTCTGTCTAATAAGGATTTAAAAATTCCTTGTTACAAAATGTATGTATGTAATAAGTATGCTTTTTAAAATTAAATTATTGCCTTTTACAGTTTTACTTTATTTTTAATTGGCACATAATATTTACACATATTTATGGAGTATGGTGTGATGTTTTGAGACCTGCATACATTGTGTAAAGATCAAATCAGGATAATTATCATACCTATCACTTCCAATATTTATAATTTCTTTTTAGTAAGCACAATCAGACTCTTTTCTTCCAGCTACTGAGAAGTATACAATACATTATTCTTCATTATATTCACTCTACTGTGCTATAGAATGAACTCATTAATTTTTAATCATGAAAGGCTAGAAACTAAAATCACATATCAACTGAATTATGAGTAAGGTCCAAGAAACCCACAATTCTATCACTTGTTTTAGGTAAATATACTATGACTTTAGTTTCACTTATATTTGAAAAACAAAGTATAATTTTATTAATTTTTGAATCACCACTATTAGAAATTAGAACTGTTATATTTTTCTGTGAAGACTATCTTAATTATGATTTATGCTTGAAAACTGCAGGATAAAATATATATTTTCTTTTTGTTTTAACACATTACTATAGCAATAATAAAGTAACAAATACTATAAGCCACAAATATGATGAAAACCAAATGGCAGGCTTGAAAAGATGAGAAGTGTTAGCAAATTTCAGGAAGACAAAAAGTAATAGAGTATTGAATGATGACAGGAGAAAGTGACTATCTCATTTACAGGCAAAGGGGACAGGACTGATGAGGGGGCTCAGCTGTCTGCCAGGCTGTACTAAAGGTAGAAATGAGAATTGAACTAGACTACAGGTCACAGCAATGATTGTCCCTGGTCACCCACAATTCCACCAAAAAATGGGGCTCTCTAAAATCAGGTTTGTTGGGAATAACTTGATAAAAGAGTAGTAGTCATGAAATCCCTTATTGCCATTCTTGTAAATAAGAGTTCCCAGGCAAAATGACCAGGTGCCTGACCATTACCCAGAAGACACACCCTCTGTGACAAAACATACATAGTGTATGCAGGTGCAAGTCAACTTTCCTTTGTCTCATGAGTAAATGTAAAGTATTGAGCATTTGTCACCACAAATACTGCAACATGAGGGAGAAAACCAACATAAACAAAAGAAAAACAATTTCTAAGGAGACAATTTGTGAAATACATGAAATAAATAACACAAATGTAGAACTGAAATTCTAATTGCTGTCTTTGGGGGAAGAAATAAAAAATGCATTACATAGTTTTAAACATGCAATAATAAAATAATAAAATAAGCATTCTTAGAAACTAAAAATAAATTTAAAAAGGATAAATCTGAGGAATAGTCCCTAAATATAAAATAAAAATATATACAGGAAAAAGAGGAAAGATAGATTATAAAAAGAGATCAGCTATCAGAAAGTTTTTAACAATAGTGAAAAAAGAGAAAATTTATGTGTGTTAAATATCTTTATATTGGAGAGGATTGAATAATGAACAGTGAATGAAAAAAAATCATCAACCTTTAGACATATTGAAGTGAAATTAAAAATCACCAAAGACAAAGAGGAAATGTTAAATGTCTCCAGAGAAACATCAGGCTCACAATACAATAAGAAAAGAAAGAGGGACTGGAAGATGGCCAGCTGAAGGGAGGCTGCTTCTTGTTTGGCTCCGTGACCATATGAAAAAAACTCCAGGAAAACTCCATTGCTACAAAGGATCCCCAAATAAAAAAATCCAGAAGAAGCTCTTCAAGGATGAGGAATCACGTGAAGAGGTTCACCTGAAACCCACAACTCCCATAGCAAGGAGTCATCTGCTAGGGACCAGGAGGACTCTAGAGGAAAATCTAGAATAAGTTATCAATGATCTGATAACAAAAAGGAACAGTGAACTAAAAGAAGTATTAATGAAGGGAATAAATGAGAAAACTCAAGAGTTGAGAAAATCTATCATTAAAGAAATATACATGCTCAAAAAGGAAGTAACATCTAAAATCTGTAGTCAATGGCATGAGAGGGACTATGGAAGAATTTAAAAATAGACTAACTACTTTAGAAAAATAGAACCTCTGCTATTGAAGAAACAACTTCTGACAATGAGGACAGGCTGTGCAAGTTTGAGTGCACTGATGACAAAAAGAAAAAAACAACTAAAAACACCATCAGAATTTTTAAAATGTCTGGGATTAAATGACAATAAACAATATAAGAGTAATTGGGATACAAGAAGAAACTGAAACACATTCAAATGGTATGAGGAACACCATTAAGGAATTTGTGAAAGAAAATTTTTTCTCATATAAAAATACAATCAGATATGCTCATCCAGGAAGCTTATATGACACCCCATATGACTAATCAAAAGAGAACCTCACCAAGATGCATCATATTCAAATGTATAGTAGGGACATCAAGGAAAGGATATTAAATGAAGCAAGGGAGAAACACCAAATCAAATTCAAATGCAAACCAATAAGAATTTCCTGTGACTTGTCAACCCAGACTCTGGAGGCAAGAAGTTCATGGAAAGAAATCTTTCAATGCCAGAATGACCATAACATGCAGCCAAGAATACTATACCCAGCAAAACTCAGCTTTAAATTTGAATTGGAAATAAGAACTTTTCATAAGATCAAACTGGCAGCATTTGTGAACAGAAAACCAGCCATACAAGTAATTCTCAAAGATACACTCCAGACAGAATAACAAGTAATCAATACCCAAAACACACAAAGAGAGGAAATTCAATAAAAGTACATCCTATCAATACCCATTCAAGACAGCACAGAACTTAGTTAAAAATACGCAATGACTATGAACCACATACACACTTCTATTACAATACTGAATGTGAACGGTCTAAATTCACCACTAAAAAGACACAGACTAGCAGACTGGATCAAAAATCAAAATCCAACAATATGCCACTTACAAGAAACCCACCTAAGTCAATGACATCCACAGTTAAGGGAAAGGATGGGGAAAAAGAAATCTACCATGCATACAGCCTAAGAAAGCAAGAAGGCATCACAATACTTTTATTGGACAAAGTAGATTTCAAGCATTAACTAATCAGAAGAGATAAAGAAGGCCTCTTTAGTAAAGGGAATCCTACAACAGGAAGAAATAACCATAGTAAATATATACTCTGCAAATTACATTGTACACAACTATGTGAATAAATTACTTCATAACATAAAACCACTTGGGGACCTTGACACAATAATACTAGGAGACACCAATACTCCTTTATCACTAATAAAAAGATCATGAAAACAAAACAATCGATAAAGAAATCCTCATCCTAAACAACTACATAAATCAGATGGACTTAACAGACATATATAGAATTTTCAACCCCAAATTAGCAGAATACACCTTCTCAGCAGCACATTGATCCTTCTCCAAAATAGATCATGTTCTGGTTCACAAAGGAAATCTCACAAAACATAAAAAAGTAGATTTTATTCCATGTATCCTATCAGACCATAATGCCATGATCCTAGCAATCAACAGCAAAACCCATAACAAAAAAATTACACATATTCATGGAGATTGAATAACATGCTATTAAATGAAAACTGAATCCAAGAAAACATGTGAGCAGAAATAAAAAAAATTTTTGGAAGAGAACGAGAATGAAGACACAACATATTGAAACCTCTGAGACAACATGAAACCATTCTTAAGGGGAAAATTTATAGCACTGAGTGCCCACATTAAAAATAAAGAGAGATCCCAAATAAATAAGCTTATGCTCTATCTCAAAGCCCTTCAAAAGAAAGAACAGTCTAACTCCAAAACCAGAAGAAGAAAGGAAATAATCAAGATCAGAGCTCAATGAAATTAGAATAAAAAATAAAAAAATTGATGAAACAAAGAACTGGTGCTTTGAAAAATAAATAAGATAGATAGATCCCTAACCAGTCTCACTAAAAGAAAGAGAGAAGTTAAGCAAATCAATAAAATCTCTAATGAAAAGGGAATGATCACTACTGTCCCCACGGAAATTCAACAAATTATAAAATTACATTTTAAAAAATATACCCCTACAAATTATATAATATGGAAGAAATGGACAAACTTCTAGACACATATAACATTCCTAAATTGACACAGGTTGATACTGAATTCCTAGTCAACCTAATTATAGGCGCTGAAATCCATACAGCAATTAAAAGCCTACCAAAGAAGAAAAACTCAGGACCTGTTGGTTTACCTGCTAAAATTTACTGCACCTTTGAGGAGGAACTAACACCTCTCCTTATTAAGTTATTCCAAGAAACTGAAAAGGAGGGAACTCTCACAAACAATTTTTATGAAGCCACCCTATCACTGATATCAAAACACAACAAGGACACAATAAAAGAAAAGTACAGACCATCCCCCCTGATGAACCTGGTTGCAAAAATTCTTAATAAAGTTTTAGCAAACCGTATTAAAAAGCTTATCAAGAAGAAAATTCATCATGATCAAGTGGGCTTCATCCCAGGTATGCAGGGCTGCTTTAAAATATACAAAATAATTAATATAGTTCATCACTTAAACAGAATTAAGGACAAAAATCTTATGATCATCTCAATTGATGCAGAAAAGTTTTTTGATTAAATTCAGTTTTATGCTCAAAACTCTAGAGACGAAAGGGATCAAAGGAACCTAATTAAACGATGTAAAGTCTATATATACCAAACCCTTCACTAGTATAATACTCAATGGAGAAAAGCTGAAAGCATTTCCACTAAACTCAGGAGCAAGACAAGGTTATCCACCCTCGCCACTTTTATTCAATATTGTTCTTGAGACCCTATCCAGAGCAATAAGCCAAGAGAAGGAAAGCAAAGGTATAACAACAGGAAGAGAGGAAGTCAAACTCTCCCTTTTTAGTGAGAATATGATCCTGTGTCTTGAGGATCCAAAAAACTCCACCAGAAAACTGCTTGAACTTATAAACAGATTTAACAAAGTGGCAGGCTACAAGATCAATATCCATAAATCAATAGCTTTCCTATACACAAACAATATTAGGTCAGAAGAAAAAATCAGGAAATTGATCCCATTCACAATATCCTCAAAAAGGATAACATACTTTGGAATTCACCTAACAAGGGAAGTTAAATACCTCTACAATGAAATTTTTCAGACATTGAAGCATGAAATCCAAGATGACCTAAGAAGATGGAAAGACGTTCCATGCTCTTGGTTAGGCAGAATTAATATAATCAAAACGGCCGTCTGCCAAAAACTCTATGTAGACTCAATGCAATCCCCATCAAGATACCAATGTCATTCTTTACTGATATAGAAAAAGCAATTCTCAAATTCATTTGGAACAATAAGTAACCCAGAATATCCAATACATTACTAAGCAAAAAAGATGAAATTGGCAGCTTTGTTCTACCAGATCTAAAAATATTGTATAAAGTTGTAGTAACAAAAACAGCATGGTACTGGTATTAAGAGAGGATTGAAGACCAATGGATAGAGTAGAAGACTCTGAAACAAACCCACAAATCTGTAAGCATCTGATGTTTGACAAAGGGGGGCAAAATATAACATGGAGGAGAGACAGTCTAGTCAACAAATGGTGCTGGAAAAACTGGACAGCCACTTGGAGAAAGCTGAAACTTGATCCTTATCCCTTTCACCTTGCATGAAAATCAATTCAAAATGGATCAAGGAACTAGGAATTAAAACAGTTACCTTCCAACTGCTAGAAGATAAATTAGGACCAACAGTACAGCATTTGGGATTAGGCAAAGACTTTTTCAACACGTCTCCTAAAGTGAAAGAAGTAATGTCAAAAATCAGTGAGTGGGATGTCATAAAGCTAAAAAGCTTTTGCACAGTCAAGGAAATTATCAATATTGTCAATAGTCTTCCTATAGAATAGGAGAGAATCATGGCTTGTGATTCTTCTGATGGTACTAATAACCAGAATTTACAAAATCCTCAAAAATCTCAACCTCAAAAAACACTAACAACCCAATAAATACATGGGCAAAAGAGCTAAATAGAATCTTCTCAACAGAGGACATTGAAGAAGCCAATGAATACATGAGAAAGTGCTCTAAATCACTAGTAATCAGAGAAATTCAAATGAAAACTACATTAAGATTTCACCCTATGCCAGTCAGATTGGCAAAAATGAAGAATATAAATAATAATATATGTTGGATTTGTTGCGGAGAGATAGGAGCACTAGCACACTGTTGGTGGAACTGTAGACTAGTACAGGCAATCTGGAAAGCAGTGTGGAGGATCCTTAAAAAATTAGGGATGAACTAACCATATGATCCAGCTATCCCTTTCCTGGGTATTTTTTAGGAGATTTGGAATCAGCATATTATAGTGACACAGCAATATCCATGTTCATAGAAGCTCAATTTACAATAGTTAAATTATGGAACCAATCCATATTGCCCCTTACTGGATGAATGGATCTAAAAACTGTGATAATACACACACACACACACACACACACACACACACACAGAGATACCATGGCATTCTACTCAGCAATTAGAAATAATAATATTGCAGCTTTTGAAGGTAAATGGATGGCAATGGAAGAAATCATTTTGAATGAAGTTAGCGTAACCCAGAGAGCAAAATGTCAAATGTCTTCACTCATCTGTGGAGGCTAGAGCTAGAACCAGGCCTGTGCGAACGGAGGTCAACCCTCATGTATTAGACCCAGCAAAGGCATAATAGCACATAACTTAGGGCATTCACAGACATGTATAGGGAAGGAGGAGGAAGAGGGAAGGGAGGAGGGGTAAAAGTGGAAGAATAGGGTGGGATCTAGGGGGGTAAATCTAATTTAAAAATACATACATATCATGTTGTTATGTTGGATTCATTTTTGATTATAAAATAACTAAATTTCTTAATTAAAAAAGAGCTCAGCATCATTGTTTTACCTTGATATTGGAGTGACATCTTCATAGCATTAATTAGCAATGGTGTCTCTCTATATATAGAACAAAATGTTTTATATATATGCATTTAAATATATATATATAAAACAAAATGTTTTCAATGGTGATAATATAATACTTTTGTCTATTTTATTTTGATTAAAGTTTAATAGTTTGTGGTGTTTAAGAACTCATCATTCTAATGGAATATTTATTTTAGCAACTTATTTGCAGTATACACTTGTATTTCTAATGACTACAGTATGACCTCTGACATCAGCAGTTTAATTCTGATGATTTGTGTCTTCCTTCCATTTTTAGCATTTTACAGAGATCATTAATTTAATTTTTTTCAAGAACAAAATTGTTTTATTGATTCTCTCCATTTTTTCCCTATTTTCAATGTTATTGATTTCTAATTTTCCTTCCTTTTTTCCTTTCTTCTGTTGCTTTGTGTAATTCTACTCTTTTTTCTAATTTCTGATGTAAAGGCTTAGGTTATCAATTTGACACGCTGTCTGGTTTCAAATGTGAGATCTTAGAACTATAAATTTCTCTCACAATACAGCATTAGTTGCATCTCATAATGCAATGGAACATGACATTTTGCGCATTTTTGAAATTCAGTTCTAATGTATTTTTTAATTGGGTTTTCCTCTTAGACTCATTATTCAGAAATTTCTTGTTTAAATTTTATTCATTTGGAAATTTTTCTGTTGTAATTCTGCAATTCATTTCAAATTTCATTTGGCATAATCAGAATATTCTCTGTATGATTTCAATTTTTAAAACTCTGAGATGTGTTTTATAGCCCCATACGTGATCTATCTTAGTGAATGTTCTTTTGGTACCTTCAAAATGTGCATTCTGCTATTTGGAAAAGAGGTTCCCTATATGTCAATTAGTTTTTTGGTTAATTTCCTTGTTTAAGTCTTCAAAATCTTTGATAATTTTTTGGGAAGTCATTGTTATGAAAGAGGATGTATTCAATTCCCCACCATAAATGTGCAATTGTCTATTTCTAATTTCAACTCTATCAAATTAGTTTTTATGTAGATGAGTTTGTTTTTGGGGTGTATACATGTTTAGAATCATTGTTTTCTGCTCAGATGACAAAAGGATGATCCTTTTGTCATTAGATCTGCTTATTGTTTGTCTTCAGTGCTTTTCTTTGTTCTGGGTGGCATCTGTATTTCTAGAGATCACTCTAGCTCCTCCTGTTATATTTCAATTAATGTATATATGCTGTGTTATATATATATATATATATGTATATATATATATATATATATATATATATACATACACATACACATATATTTGCAAATGCTGGAAGTATAAATTGAAGTGAGTTTCTCTTAAGGGGCATATATCAGATGTCCCTAACATCACAACCAAGTTTGAAGTTTCATTAGAAGGACCACATGTTAGACTATGGTTATGACTTATCACCACAAGGATTTATTTTGCCAAGGCGAAGGTACAGGAGTGAAATCTAGAGAAAAATTGATGCAAACTCTTTAAGAAAATCCCCTCCCAGTATTGTTGTTACACAGAAGTGGTGATGTCCTCAGCCCTCAACCAAGATCTCCTGTCAATAGTGTCCACACTTTTGAAATTTTCTTTTTAATTTTCCTTTGAATCAAGGATGTTCATTAGAGACTGAATGTCCAGAGGCTTTGTTTTGGGGATGGAGGCTGCTCTCATAGGCATTTTCTGCCTGACATGTACCAATTTCCAGACCTCACTGAATGAAAACAGGTGTTCCACATAAACAAAATAATTTGAACAAATGATTTATGCACAGCGAGAAACTCAGAGAATGGTGAGAACTGTTTCAAATCGAAGATCCCACATAACAAGTATGGATCCATCTTCCTAATCAGGTTTTTCTGAGAGTAATAATTAAAGGTACAGTATGTTAATTCTTTGATGCATACAATGCATCACTTACATCATTTCTTTCTATTCTTCTGATCTTCAATTTTTTAGATTTTTGCATTTAAACACCTATATTTAAGTTAGTTACTGATTATATGAAATTTTAGTTGATTTTCTATTTCTTCTTGTGCTCATTCCTGAATTTCTGTTTACTTGCCTTACTGTAACAATAACATGTTTTGGAGTGGTCGGGAGGGTACCATAGATTAAACTCTGGAGCACTTAACCACCGAGTCACATCCCCAGACCATTTTTTTTTGTTTTTGTTGTTGATTTTGTTCTGAGATAGGGTCTCACTAAGTTGCTTAGGTGCTGGTTATATTGATGAGGCTGGTTTTGAGCTCAAGATCCTCCTGTTTCAGCCTCCTGAGTGTCTGGGAATATAGGCATGCACCAACTCACCTAGCTACATAAGAACATTTAAAAAAAAGAGAGCCCCATCTTGACTTTTGTAAAGTGTTTTGGTACAGTTTTTATATCAGTCAGTGTATCATAATATATACATGTGACTGACAACAGCCTACTAGTTTCAGCGTTTCACCCCTTTACGTGCAGTGTGGAAATTTCACTTTCATTTAGTTCCCTCATCTATATATGTTTGTCATGAGTATCATGTGGTGTTATGATTTTGTTTCAAACATTAAATGTCATTTCTAAAATTCATGACAAAAAGGATGTCTATTGTATGTACTCCTGTTTCTTCTGTTACGGTTTGAATGTGAGATATCCTGAACAATCCCACAAGTGACAATGCAGTAAGGCTGAGGAGAAATTATTGGGTTATAAAAGAGCCTTAACACAATCAGTGAGTTAACTAGCAAACTACTAGTGACTGACTAGCAACTGAAGGCATGTAGGTTATGACTGGAGAAGGTAGGTCACTGGGAGCATGCTTTGGGGGTATATATTTTGTGTCTGGCATGGAGTCTCTTTCTCTCTGCTTCCTAGCAATGCCTTTAGAATGTTTCTCTGCCACACTGTTCTGCCATGTTGCTCTGCCTCACCTTGAGCCCCTAGGAATGGAGCTGGCCTTCTGTAGACTGACTTCTGAAACTGAGAGCCCCTACATAAACTTTTCCTTCTAAAATTTCTATTGTCAGGTTTTTGGGTCACAGCAATGAAAAAGCTGAGTAAAACCTTCTCTTTAGACTATTTCTTCTTCCTTTTTGGTTCTCCATGATTCCTTCTTTTATTATTTTCTCTGTTTGAAAAACATCCTTAAGCCAATACTTAAGGAAAATCTGTTGGTGTCAAATTACTTCAGTTTTACTGTGTTTCAAAATGTTTACTTTCTCTCTTTATTCCTCTAGGTTATTTTACTGAATATTATATAAGTAGTGATTACAATTCTTTTATTTCAGTACTTAAAAATAGTCCACTTTCTGATCACCTCGAGTTTCCCATAAAAAAAAAAATCATGCTACATTGAATTGAATTGATGTTTCCTTATAGATAATGTGCCATTTCTCATGGCTGCTTTCAATACTTTTTCTGTATTTTGTTTTTCAAAAGTTTAATTATCCTGTGTCTTAAGATGAATGTTTCTGTGTTTACACATATGGGGTTTTCTCAGCTTCCTTTCTCTATATTTCTTTTACCAAATTCAGGAAGTATCTACCCTTTCTTCCTTTTTTCTCTTCCTCCCTCCCTTCCGTCCTACCACTTTGCCACATTCCTATTCCTTTTTATATTTTATTTTGAGGCAGGATCTTGCTAAGTTGCCCAGACTAGCCCTAAACTCACCATTCTCCTGTCTCAGCCTCCTAAGAAGCTGGGATTACAGGTGTGTGCCACTGCACCCGGTTTACTATTTTTAAAGTGGTTTCCAAACTCAATGTTTTCCTCTTCTGTTTTGAAATCTAATGATTTAACTCTTGAATCTTTTTCTACATTTCAAAAATCCTAAAGATTTCATTTTTAAATTTTATTTCTGCCTATTGTTCTGTTTTTCAGACTGTATCAATTCTATTGTTTGACTTCAAGTTCATTGCTTTTAACTTTTGTCCTCTCCACTCTACAACAGAATATACACATGTATCTTTTACGAAGGACTGTCATTATACTTGAAATTTATGTACCTTCAATATGGCTCATTTTTAAATTTTCTATTTATTTGCTAGTACTTCCTACTTTTATTTGTCTTAAGAGATTTTGTTACCGATTATTCAAGTATTATTATGATAATTCCTTTATGATTCCTGGCAGATAATTCCAACAAATGAATCACCTCGCTGCTGGTATCAGTTAATTGTTTTATTTAAAATTGTATTTTCTGGGGTCTTGGTATGATGTGTGTTTTTGGATTGTATCATAAATTTTTCATCTTTAATATTAGGAAAGCCTTGTTCTTAACTTATTGTTTTTAAAAATTTTAGCAATCAGTCCCTGTTTTTAGTTATAGTGTGAGGGTCTCCTCCATACTGATTCCAATGTCAATTATTAACAGAGCCTTTTTGGTGTCATTTTGATTTGCCAGATTGATCTTGTGCTACAGTGGCTCCCATTTGTCCCTGTGGTGGTGCCTCAGGGTGTGGAGAGATATTTCCCACTGACGGACTCTTAAACATCTTTCAGTGGAAGAGGGGTGCTGTGGGACTCCCTTACTGGTTTCCCATCTTCACAGTGTTTCTGTTGGGGAGAGAAGATTATTGGGCCCGCAAGGACACATGCTTGTCAGACTGAGTCCCTTGTGTTAACTAAGTCCCTCCCCCATTTGCCCTACCAAATGCCTCTTGAAACAGAAGGAGAACCTGGATCCTTGTAGGAGGCAAAGTCTTCCTAGACTATGTCACTTGCTGTGACTGAGTTCCATTTGAATGTTCCAACCATCCACTCTGGATCCTGAACCAAGTACCTTTTCTCCTCTGCTAGCTCTGCCTACCTGCTTTGGTGTCTCTGAACCCCTCCTTCTGGTGGGGTCAGATCTCCTAATGTTGTCAGACAGATTTCTGTGTGGGAAAGAATGATTCTACACGATTCACCGTTAGGTTAGGACTTGGAAAATGCTAGTCTGGGTGACCGTTCTTGTTTGTGTAGGTACAGAAGATACCCTGCAGCCACTATGCCGTTCTAACCCATGTCAGCTACCCAGATAGTTCGCTATTTTCTTATCACCTTTTAGAGTTCCCCTATGATTGTGTCTTGCATCATTTCTATGCTGTATATCTGTCTTAAGAGGGCATATGCACATAAAAAAAGATTTTACATCATCCTGTAAAGACCAGAAATCTCCAGTTTTAACTATTTAGAAAGTATTTAAATTATTTAATATTTATGAAGGTAACTATGTAAAAGACAAACTATTTTGACAGAGAATAAAAACCATTTTAGTTCAAAACCTAAATCATTTTTTAAGCACACTAGCTTCTCCCAGTGCTTTCTTAGATTACAGTGTGGTCTCTCCATAAGTGATATTGAAACAACAATGAAAGGAAGCATCTTCATAAAACCTGTGCAAGGTAGATAATGTTTTCCTCTTTGACCAAACTTAAAACAGCTTCAGAGAGATTTGCCAAACTGTGAAAAGGGTGAGGCAAGAGAGTGATGCCATGCTGCTGAGACTCAAACTGATATTTCTCGAGCATAAGAAATTACTCATTTTTTTTACATCCCAATTTAATAATTTTAGACATGGTCTTTTAAAATTCTGTATAGATATTAGAAATACTCACCTGGAACTCATCAATATGTGAGACATAAAAGAAAAAATATGCTTGTTTAATTTGTATGTGATCCTATAAAATGCAGTATAAAGTTAGATTTTTCTCTTTTCAAATCTGAATTTTTCCACTTACTAATAATAAAATCTTGAATAAGCTATTTTATCTTCTGATTCTCATTTGTTTGAAAACTATAAATTTGAGTTAATACTTATCCCATCATGTCATTGTAGTGGTTAGCCAGATAAATGTTGCAAAAATGACTATAATTATTCCTGAAGCATAAACTACACTCAGTAATGACAGTGCTACAGTTGTGGCACACACCTTTAGCATAAATAAATAGAGAAGCTCTGGCAATTGGAGCATTTGCACTAAGGGTTCCAGGGTAACATAAATATACCCCTTCTCAATAAAAAGTATGATTTTCTTCTTCATCATTATGATTAACGTAATAATAATGAAGAAAAAGAATAGGAGTAAAAGAGGAAAATTTCTTTAAAAATACTAAGGTTTAAGAATAAAGTATTTTAGCCTTCAAAATCAGCTAAAATTTAATAATGTTATATGAATGAGAAATATGAAAAATTGGAACATATAATGAGTAAAAATTGTTATTTACAATGAATAAGATAAGGGAAAGCAAAAGTAATTTTGTGCATTTGAATTAGATTTTTTTCAACTTCCCTTGCTATCTGAATAAAGACTGAATATATAAAATCTTGAGAAGTCAAACAGAATTAAAACAGATTGCCTCAATGCATTACAAATATTTCAAATTTCTTGTAAAAAAAAAACTAGCAGGAATGGATCACTGACTCATCTTTACCATTGTGGAAATTACATACATATACTTTGTCAAGTGAAGATTTTGAGGAGATAAAGGCACCACCGTCTTGGATGAGCTGAGATATTTGAAGACTGTTTCCATAAGTAAGGAGAGGAAATTTGAATGCTCATGTAAAAAGTAAAAGGATAAAGTAAACCCTCAAATCTGTAGTATTGCTGGAAATCGTATTCAACTACTCAGCATACAACACATATTAGTAATTATGTGGAATATGAGTTATGATTTAACATAATAACAATATCACATTAAGTATCAGGGAACAGAAACTAAAAAATATGCAAAATAAAAATAGGTGTTTTCCATTGCTGCAAATTGTTGAAGGGACAAAACTACAAGAAATAAAGCACAATATTTCTGAAATCAAGTCAACTAATAATATGCTTACACAAAGTCATTTGTGAATGTAGTAATAGAGAAATATATTAGCATATTAACAAAGATATCCTGATTCTTGAGATCCTGTTCTAGGCTTCTAACCTATGAACCTATGCCCAGGAGTTCCAGGCTGCTTTTTCCTGCAGGTTCTGAAGAACCCAATGGAGCACACTTGTTTTTCCTTTACTCCAGAAATTGTAGGACATGTTGTCTCACCCAGCTGCAGCATGGGGATCCAGGCCACAGGCTCTCACAGGACACACACATCCAGGACCCTGCTGGAGCCAACTCACACAGTGTATCCAGACCTCAGGATCAGGGCCTTCATGTACATGCAGTTCACCTACACTCAGGATCCTCTGCCCCTAGTCCTGACCCACCCAGCTATAGCCCATACCTATCAAGTCCAGATATATTGAGCCCAAACTCACTGCTAAGGATTCCAGGTCCTGTCATGGGATGAAGGAGGCCCATTCTGGCCCCTCATGAGACCTCAAGACCCAGCAATGCACCTCAACTAGTATGATTCTACAATCCAGTGGGCTGCCCTGTACCTCTACCAGATTCTATTTAAAAACCCTGCATCCTGGATCAATTAAGAGATCCAGAAGAAGATTATCAAAAATGAGGAATCAGACTTGAAAACCTTCACCTCAAGCCCACAACTCCCCTGCCAAAGAACACATGGATAGGGAGCAGGATGAAACGTAGAAATAATTATCAATGATCTGATTCCTAAGAGGAATAATGAAATAATAGAAGATTTAATGAAGAAAGTAAGTGTGAAAACTGTGCTATCAAAGAAATAGAAATACTGAGAAAGGAAGTAACAGAACTGAAAACTTCAGTTAACCACATCAGAAAAATGATGGAAGAATTTACTAATAGACTAACCTCTATTAAAAACAGAACCCCAGCTCTAGAAGAAAGAACCTCCAACAATGAAGATAGGCAGAGTAAACTTTAGTACACAGATAACAAAAAAAAGAAAAAACCTCACAGAACATAGGCAGAATTTTCAAAATGTCTGGGGTGAAATAAAAAGAAACAATCTTAGAGTAATCAGGATATTGGAGGAAAAAAATGCAAATGAATAGTAAAGAACATTCTCGGAGGCTGGAGCTGTGGCTCAGCAGTTATGGCACTTGCCCAGTATGTGCGAGAACATGGGTTCAAATCCCAGCACCCATGTATGTACACAACTAAGTGTCAGAGCAGTGAAAGCCATGTGAAAAACTAAATAAAAATTGATTCTCTCTGTCTCTGTCCTCACTTTAAAAAAAAAAAAGAACATTCTCAATGAACATTAAAGATAATTTTACACGTAACAGAATAGAGTAAGAAATGCTCATCCAGAAAGCATAAAGGAAACCCAATAGGCCTAATCAAATGAGAAGTTCACTGAGATACATTATATTCAAACTCTATCACAGGGAAATCAAACAGAGAACATTAAAAGTGACAGGAGAGAAACACCAAATCACATTCAGAGGCAAACCAATAAGATCACCTCTGACTTTTCAACCCTGACTCTAGAAGCAAGAAGATCCTGTAAGGAGATCTTTCAATGTCTGAATGACCACATCATGTGGCCAAGAATACTAAACTCAGAAAAACTCAGATTTAAATTCAATGGGGAAATCAGAGCATTTTACAATAAGATTAAACTTGCAGCGTTCATGAACTGAAAATATGCTTTACAAAGAATCCTCAAAGATAAAATCCAAATAGAATAACAATCAAACAGTCCTCAAAACCCACAGAGAAAATTCATTAAAAGTGAAAACTATCAAAAAACAACCAAGAAACTCACTAAGAAAACATGATGACTATGAAACACAATCATAACTTTCCTAACACTGAATGTGAATGTCTTTAACATAGCAATCAAAAGATACAAATTAGTAGATTGGATCAATAAACAAAATCCAATAATATGCTGCTTACAGAAGACCCACATTATAGCCAAAGACATTCACAGATTGAGGGTGAAAGGATGGGGAAAAAATCTACAAGGCATACAGCCTAGAAAGAATACTGGAGTTGTAATACTTATATCAGAAAAAGTAGACTTCAACCATAAATTAATCAGAAGAGATAAAGAAAGCCACTACACCCCAGTAAGTAGAAAAGAATAGGAAAATACAATCATAGTAAATATATACTTTCCAAACTCCAATGCTCCCAACTATGTGGAAAATTTACTCCATGACATAAATCTGCTTGTGAACCTCAACATAATATAGGGAGAGTATCACACTCCTCTATCACCTACAGATAGATAGCCAAAGCAAAAAATATAATAAAGAGATCACCAGTCTGAACAACTCCATAAATCAAATGGACTTAACAGACATATATGGAATATTCCACTCCAAACTGGCAGAGAATACCTTCTCAGCAGCATGTAGATCTTTCTCCAAAATAGAGCATATCATAGTTCACAAAGAAAATCTCAGTAAATATAAAAATGTAGATGTTATTGCATGTATCTTATTAGAAAATGATGCCATGACCCTAGAAATTAAGAGCAAAATTTATAACAGAAAACACAAATATATACATGGAGATTGTATAATACTCTGTTAAAAGAAGAATGAATCCAGGAAGATATGACAGCAGAAATGAAGGAATTTTTAGAAGTGACTGAAAATGAAGAAACTACAAATTGAAACTTTTTGAACAGCATGACTCATTCTTAAGGTGAATATTTAAGCACTGTATTCCTACATTAAAAATCAGGAGACATCTCAAATAAATATATGCTACACCACAAATCACTACAAAATGAAGAAGCAGCTAAGCCCAAATTCAATAATCAAAATCAAACCTGAAATCCACAAAATTGAGAACAAAAAGAAATAAAATAGGTTTTCAAAGAACAAGCTCTTTGTTTTATCTAACTAAAATTGATGGACCCATAGCTAATTTCAGTAAAAGAAGGAAAAAATTAAACAAATCAACAAAATCACCAATGAAAAGGGAGTGATAATCACTGATCCCCATGGAAATCAAACAAATTATCAGAACATACTTTGAAAACCATAGTCTTCTAAATTAGATAAGCTGGAAGACATGGATACATTTCTAGACATATATAACATCACCAGATTGACACAGGATGATATTGAAATCCTAAGCAGTCAAATAACAGGCACTGAAATCCATATAGGAATTTAAAGTCTACCAAAGAAGAAAAGCCCAGGACCTCATGGATCCCTTTTTGATTTTTTACTACATTTATGAGGACGAACTAACACCTCTCTTTATTAAGCTATTCCAAGAAATTGAAAAGAAGGGAATTCTTCCAAACACTTTTAATGATAACAAAACCCAACAAAGATGCTTTAAAAAAAGAACTTTACTTACCAATATCCCTGAACATAGATGTCAAAATCCTCAATAAAGTTCTAGTAAACTGCATTCAAAAGCACATTAAAAAGATAATTTATCACATTCAAGTAGGCTTCATAATAGGTATGCAAGGCTTTTTTGGCATATGCAAATGAATAAATATGATTCATCCCTTAAACAGAATTACCAACTAAAACCATATTATCTTTATTCATTCAGAAAAGGCCTTCAATAAAATCCAGCACCCACTTTTGTTCAAAACTCTAGAAAAAATAGGCATCAAAAGGTCTTATCTTCACTTTTTAAAGACAATATATGCCAAACCAAATGGAGAAAAGGTGAAAGCGTTTCCACAAAACTCAGGAACAAGTCCAGGCTGCATGCTCTAACCACTTTTACACTATATGGTGCTCAAAACCCTAGCTGTAGCTATCAGGCAAGACAAGGAAATCAAAGGGATAAGAATAGGAAGAGAGGAGGTCAAACTATCCCTTTTTGCTAACAACGATCCAACATCTGGAAGATCAAAAAAAAACTGAAATAGAAAACTCCTTGATCTTATGAACAGAGTTACTAAAGTGGCAGACTGTAAAATCAATACACATAAATAAAGAGCTTTCCTATTCACTAACAATAATATGATAGAAAAAGAAATTAGGAAATCTGTGTCATTTACGGTATTTTCAAAAAGAATAAAATATTTGGGAATCAATCTAACAAGGCAAGTAAAAGACCTCTACAGTGAATATGATAGATCTTTGAAGACAGAAATTGAAGAAGTCCTGAGAAGATGGAAAGATGTTTCATTTTCTTGGTTAGGCAAAATAAATATAATTAAAATGGCTATTCTGCAAAAACACTACACAGATTCAATGCTAACCCCATTAAAATTTCAATGTCATTCTTTACAGATATAGAAAAAGCAATTCTAAAATTAATTTGGAACAACAAGAAACCTAGAATAGCCAAAACATTACTAAGCAAGAAAGACAAAACAGGCTGTTTCAAAATATCAGATCTCAAATTATACTATAAAGATGTAGTAACAGCATAGTATTGTTATCCAAATAGGAATGAAGACAAGCGGAATAGAATAGAACACTGAGACAAACTCACAAATCTGATATTTGACAGATAGGGCCAAAATATAACAGAGGAGAGAAAGTCTATAAAACAAATGGTGCTCACCAAACTGGACAATGATGTGCTGCGGTGGGGGGTGGGGACAGCCCCAGCAACTCTTAGGGTCCCCGAAGGATGAGTGGAGTCAGCACAGAGGAAAGACTTGAACCTCCAGAGCAAGTTTCAAGCAGACACAATATCCTGCTTGAGAAAAATGCTGTCTTTTCTTTCTTGTTGAGCTCTTCTATACAGGTGCATAAATAACATTACCTGCCTCATTAGCCAAATTGACCACCTGTAACCATTTAAACTGTCTCTGAGCACCAGACACAAAACTATTCACTTTATCATTATTTCCTGGTCAAATCTTCATGAATTGTTTCACATATTGTACAAAAAGGCTTTATTTTCATAAAGGAAAATGTTGTTCTTAGTTCTTTGTACCTGTTTTGATAAAAGGCAAAGAGATCAAACACTTTCTCAAAACTGACTCCCTATTTTCTTCAGGTATTTCTTATTTAGCTGTGTTATAGGCCCTCATACCCTAATTAACTACTAACCCCAAACCACCCTGTTACTGTAAACTTACAGTAGCTATCCTAAGTCCTATAATTATTAATCTTAAGATATATATGCATCCTAACCTATGGGCTAAGAAGTTAAAACTTCTGCAAAGATAGGAAAGGCAATTTTTACAAATACTTTTTCCTTTGTTCCTTAATATTTCCAACCCTGCTTTGAAGTCAGTATAGCTTCATCCTTCATGACTTTCACATGTGTTATTCAAGTACCCTTCTCCTCAATCTGTAACAGTTATTTCCAATTTGAGTAAATAACCAATTTCCAGAAGGGATGGTTTTGGCAGTATCCTGGAATGCTGGCTTTGCTGTGCCCTTCCCCAAGTGTGGACTTTGTCAGACAGAAGCTTGGTAGATATTGCCTCCTCCAATATGCAGGAAGTTGAAATTAGATCCTTGTCACTTACCTTGCACCAAAATCAAATAAAAATGGATCAAGGAACTAGGAATTATACAAGCTACCACACAACTGCTAGAAGAAAAATTAGGACCAACACTCCAGCAATTGGGATTTGGCAACAACTTATTCAAAAAGACTCCTAAAGCAAAAGCATTAGTCAACAATCAATGAGTGGGATGCCATTAAATTAAAAAGCTTTTGATCAGCAAAGGAACTGGTCAAAATTGTCAGGAGATAACCTACAGAATGGGAGATGATCATGATATGTGATTTCTCTGACAGGGGACTAATATCCAAAATTTATAAAGAACACAAAAAACTTAATATCAAAAACACAAATAATCCAATTAATAAATGTACCAGACAGCTAAAGACAAAATTCTCAATAGAAGAAATCAAGCTAGCCAATGAACACATGAAAAAGTGTTCTAAACCACTAGTAATCATATAAATGCAATGAAAATTACCTTAAGATTTTACCTCACTCCTGTCAGACTGGCAAAGATGAAGAATACAAACAGTAACAAGTATTGGAGAGACTGTTGGGAGGTAGAAACACTAGCACACTGTTGTTGGAACTGCAGACTCATAAGCTGCTCTGGAAAGCAGTATGGAGATTCCTCAAAAGATTAGGGTTGGATCCAACATACAAACCAGTTATCCTTCTTGGTATTTTCCCAGGGGAGTTAGAATCAGCACAACAGAATCCATGTTCATAGCAGCTCAATTTACAATATCTAAATTATAGAATTAACCCAGATGCCCCTCACTTGATGAGTGGTTCCAAAAGCTCTGTCATATATGTACAATGGAGTTCTACTCTTCTAGCAGAAACAATGATATTGTGGACTTTAAAGGTAAATGGATGGCAATGCAAGAAATGATGCTGAGTGATGTTAGTGAAACCCAGATACACAGGAGAAAATGCTTTTCCTCATTTGTGGAGGCTAGAGCTAAACCCAGGCTGGGGTGAAAGGTAGTCAAACTCATGTATTCAATGTATCAAGGGCATAGCAACACATAGTCTAGGGAAACCATAGACATGGAGGGAGTGGGGGAGGGAAAATGATTGGGGAGATGCAAGAAGGAGGGATGATGGGGAGGGATTTAGGGAGACAATTAATAATGTAGTATGCTCTTACCCCCTTCAGTAATCAAACAATACTTATGCAATTATTTAATCCAGGAAAATTCACAACTATATATATATATATATATGCACATTTTTATCTGTCAATGGGGTGTAATATAGAAGAGTCAAGAGGCCAGGTTGTGGCCAATGTAACTGTGGTTTAAGGTCAAAAGCTTATCATATTGTTACTTTATAGACATTTATGCATTTATGATTGTACAACTTGGCTCCTTAATAAAAAATGAATATTAAAAAATTAAATTAAATTAGAAATAAATAAGTTAAATGAAAAATAAAGTGTCCTTAAAATAGACTGTAAATAATTCTGTTCTGAAAGATGAGATTTTTTTCCTGAGTATTTCAATAAGAAAGAAACAATCAAAACACTTAGGCACAAACTTATTTATAAATTCAAATTTTTGTAGTTTTTTATTAAACAAACATGTTCCTGGTTATGGACATGGATTGTACATAAAAGACCATTGTCTTTCTTAACAAATAGCTTAGGGCTGGAGCAGTGGCTCAGCGGTTTCGGCACTTGCTGACAAGCACGAGGACCTGGGTTCAAACCCAAGCACCACGTACACAACTAAATGTTAGAGCAACTAAGGCCATGTGAAAAACTAAATAAAGTTGTTTCTCCTTTTCTGTGTCTCTCTCTCACTGTCCCTCTCTCTTTAAAACAAACAAACAAACAAACAAAAAAATAGCTTAAAAGGTAGTAGAGCAAAGAGACATGCCACCGACTATAATATTTAACCATTATACCATTCCCATTCTTCTTCCATAAGAAAGCTTGAAAAAAGTGTTAAGATGATAATGGGGCATAATACTTAGAAAAAGCTTGTCAGAGGTGTTGCCATCCAAATATAACATAAAAGACAAAAATAGATTTGGTGGTGGAGAAAAAAGAAGAGAAAGATACTATAGACATGAAGAAAAATGCAAAGGTATATCATTAATTTATATAGATAATCTAACATTTGAACTCAATTTTGGAGTGGTCACAGTCCATAAGATGAGAGGGTCTTTCATGTCTGAGATGATGCTAAAGTCCTAGGGTAGGGCCAGTGTTTAAAACTGCTTGATACTATTTTTTAATTCAGAAATTTATTTATTGAACAATCAAACATGTTTCTAATAAAAAAATATATATATATTTAAATTCTGAAAATTAGATTTACCCCCAAGAGCCCTCCCCAATTACCTACCCTTATCCTAATAGTCAATATTATTCTAAGAATAAAAAGAAGTTCAGATGGTTTTATAGAAAGAAATATGAATGTGATTTTTGGTTTCTGAGGACAGCTAACAGATAGCTAACATAGCGGACCTGTTAAGTGAATAGAAACTGATTATATAGGTCCTTGTAAAGTCTATGAAACATTCCACAAAAATACCTGGAAATAATAAGAACCTGGCTTCAAATACCTTGTGAATATAAAGGAGTCAATGACAATGGTACTATCAAGAAAGTAAAATGATAATCTAGAGAATGAGGGAGTGTTTGTAAATTGTATTTTTATTAATATACTTTTATCAATTATATACAATGAACACTTAATTGAAGTATAAAACATAAATAATATTATTGAGGTAAGATAAAGAAATCTGAATAAACATTTCTCTAAAGGAGATATGCAAATTACCAAGGAAAATGTGAAAAGGCACTTAACATATTTAGCCATTACAGAAATGTAATAAAAACCACAGTGGAATGCCACTTCACACCTGCTACAAAGGCTGTAACCAACAAGAGATAACAAGTGTTGGTGAAGATATGAAGAAAGTGGTATCCTTACACTGATGGGCATTTAAAAGGGCATAGTGGAAGGTCCATCATGGCAGCCAAAGGGACAAGTGATTTTGTTTCACATATCTGATCAGGCATTCAAACCCCGGGTGTGCTGTAGTATAGTGAAAAGGTTGTGGACCCATCAATGCTGGAACTCACTGCAGATCACCTGCAGATGCTGGGAGACTCAGAAATCTATGAACATTATCAGGTGAAAAGATTTCAGCAGACCTCAGCAGAACACGGGGGAAAACTGCAGCTCACTTAGCACTACTACTGTTCATTTTGCATGGTGGCAGAGGCAGAATACAGAATTAGAGAGGGATCAGATTTTGCCAGAGTGAGATCTTTATTCAGAGAGAATCCTGGGACATAGCTAATCCTGATTGCTCATAAATCTAGAGAGCAAAATAGCATCTCTCAGTTGACTGCCAGGAGAAAATATGGTTACCATTTTGACTGGCTGGATGAGCAAGAGGGAGCCAGGAGTGTCTTCACTAGCCCCCCATGTGCCAGCCATGGTCACAAGGGTACAAGCAGAGCAGGAGCTGGTCAGAGTCTGAGGTTAATTAACCAAGGGGGATTTAGCTTCCTAAACGCTAACTTCTATGGACACCTTTGAGGCAGTCTCTGCACAGAAAAGTCCTTAGGATGGTCATATCTCTAGCCCTGCCTTCAAGACTCCAGCCCATAGAAGCCTGCTGGGAACAACACAGCTTACCTGCAAAATAGGCTCAAGTCTCATTTATCAGGCTGGCAGGCTCCCAGGTCACTCTGAAGACCCCTGCCCAGACCCACCCAGCCACAGTGGATACCTGTCAGGTCCAGATATATTGGGCCCATCCCTGCCACCAAGGATCTCTGTTCCCACCATTGTATGCAGGCATGCCAGTTCCAGGCAACTCCATGCCTCCAAGACTCCAGGGCACAGTAGTACATCCACACTGCTGAGCTTCAAAAATCCAGTGGGCTTCCCCACACCCCCAACAGTTTACATATTTGTGCCCTGGATCCCAGATTCAAAAGGTGCAGCAAAACAAAGCTCCAGGCAGAAGCAGCTTTCTGGAAGAAGGTTATCTGAGTGGGAATGTCAAAACCACCCCTTTGATCTGCAAGGATAAGCACCTGAAGATATGCCTTCCTTCAGCACAGAGAATCTCAATTCAAGAATCCAGAAGAAGCTCTTCAAAAATGAGGAATCAAACTAGAAAGAGATTCACTTCAAACCCACAACTCCCCTACCAATGGAGCACATGGACAGGGATTGGGATGAAAACCTACCAAAACTATAAGTGATGTGATTACTAAAAGGAATAATGAACTAAAAGAAGATTTAATGAAATAATTGATAAAACTCAAGAGATAAAAAACTATTACCAAAGAAATATACATATTATAAAAGGAAGTAAGGAAGTAACAAAGTAAAATCTTCAGTCAATTATATAAGAGAAATGATGGAAGAATGTAATAATAAACTAACATCTATAGAAATCAGAACCTCAGCTCTTGAAGAAATAACTTCTGACAATGAGGGTATTCCGAGTAAGCTTGAGTACATGGAATAAACAAAACAAAACAAAAAAAAAAACAACTAAAAAGCATGAAGAGAATTTCTAAAATGTCTGGATCAAATCATAAGAAATTATTTAAATGTAATTGAGATAGAAGGAATTAAAATGCAAATAAATGGCATAAAGAACATTTTCAATGAAATAGTTAAGGAATATTTTTCCCCTATTAAAATACAGTCAGATATGCTCATCCAGGAAATCAATAGGACACCCTATATGCCTAATCAAAAGAGAAGCTTACCATTCAGAAGATGGTAGACTGCAGGGAAGTGGTGTCTGGGCACCCTCATTGACTTGAAATGAAGAAAAGCTACCTTCCTGCAAGAAGCGTATTTTGGGAAAGATTTGCAGAATACAGCATAGATCGGTTGGAGATCAGTGACTTAAAGACTTGCTAGTAGCAAATAGAAAAGAGGAACTAATTCAGACCCAGTTGGTTGCCAGTGATCACACTCAACCCCTCAATCAATACAGGAGTGGATGAGATGTTGGTTGACTAAATTTGATCCCTTTTGCCACCCAGAAACCAAATTCACATAGAAAAGCTGTATTAGGCAAAAACTGGATCCTCTCAGCATCTATGATGTGGAAGAGGAGGCAGATCACCCCTCCCAACCATAAGGAGGTCAGGCTCTAGCCATTTTGGACATACAGACTGGGAAATGGAATTGGGAATCTGAAGCATATTTCCCCACAATACTGTCAGGATCCTACAGTCTGCTGTGAATAGGCAGAGTGCAAACAGGAGCTCTTCTTTGGGCTTAAATTGGGACAACTCCATGGTATCTCTGATTTGGAGGAGAGAATATTGTGCTCCTTCCACTGATAAGCAGGCCAGCCTGCAGCCATTTTGAGCATACAGGCAAAGTGGGGTAGAACTTTATATTTTGGAGAGGTGCTCCATGACTATACATCAGACTTTTATTTATATATATTTTATTTCTTGTGTGTGTGTGTGTGTGTGTGTGTGTGCGCCATTGTTTGTCATAAGTGTTGTGGCTATGGAATTCTTTCTTCTTCCACTTTACTTATTTCTTACCTTTCCTATGAACATTTTCTTTAATGTAAACATTAGTACTCACCACACCAACAAAGGGCAAGGCTCCTAGCCAACATATTTTAATTTTATGCTGTATAGCCTCCTAGTAGTTCATGTCTCCATTATCCACATCTTTCCTATCTTCCAGCAATAGCCCAACCCTGTTCTTTACTCACTCCCCTCAAAGTCATTACCTGAATCTCTCCCTTTTTCTTTCTCTCATTTGTTGTTTGTTTGAATCACAATATATTTTGTCCCACCTTGGGCGTCCCCGAGGGCGGGAGGGATGGCTCAGACCAGCCGAACCGTCCCCCGGAGCCGAGCAGGAGGGTGAGTGCGGCCACTGGTCTCTCCCTGGACTCCCTTCGGTGGGAGCCCCCTCTGCCCGGCTGGGGAAATGAGTCAGTAACACGGAGTTGGTGGCAGCTCAAAATCCATTTATTACCAAGGCACATGGGTTTTTATAGGGAGGGAAATAGCCAAGGAACCAATAGTAATCCAAGGGAGTTGCCAGGGGTTATGCATATTTCGAATACAGACAAACAACTAGGGAACAGCCTGTGGTTAGCACATTCCAACCCACCCTGATCTTTTTTTGCACCATCACATTTGCATGATCATAATTTCCAAGAAGTATGGGATGAGATCAGCAGAAATAACATGAGAGTAATTGGGATAGGGGAGAACATTGAACAAAAAATGAATGACATAAAGAACCTTCTCAGTGAGATATTCAAAGACAATAAACCTCATATTGGAATTGATCCAGAAATTCATATCCAAGAGTACTATTTGACATCAAATAGACCTAACCAAATGAGAAACTCATTGAGGCACATATTATTCAAAATGAATAACAGGGAAATTAAGGAAAGAATATTAAAATCAGTAAGAGAAAAACATCAAGCCACATTCAGAGGCAAACCGATAATTATTACTGTGGTTTTCCCAATTCAGACCATAAATAAAGGTGATGAGAATGTGGAATGAATTTTTTCAAATATTGAAAATAAATAATTGTCAACCAAAAATATTATACGCAGGGGCTGGAGCAGTGACTCTGTTTGGAGTGCTTACCTGGCATCCATGAAGACATGAATTTAAACCCCAGCACCACATGACTAAGAGTTGGAGAAATGAAGGCCAAATGAAAAAACTAAAAAAATTGATTCTCCATGTCTCTCACTATCTTCCTCCTTCTCTTAAAAATAATATATCCAGCAAAACTCAACTTCAAATATGTGGTAAAATAAAATCTTTTCAAGATAACAAACTAACAACATACATGAACACAAAACTACCTCTACAGAGAATATTCAAAGACAAACTTCAAATAGAGGAACAAGCATAGAGGAACAAGCTAATAACTCCCAAAATCCATAACCCAAGGAAAATCAATGAAAGCATAGCTAACTGAAAGATATTCAAGATGGTACAAAATACAACAAATGTCACAATGCCAGGGAACAAAAATCACATATCTATTCTAACACTACGTGGGAGTGAACTTGACACCCCAATCAAAAGACAGATTAGCAGACTGGATGATTCTGTCTCTCTGTCTCTCTCTTTCACTGTCCTTCTATCTTAAAAGAAAAAAAGAGAGAGATTTACCCTCACTCTAGTCAGATTGGCAAATATGAAGATTATAAACAATAACAGATGAAGTGATAGGAACACTAACATATTGTTGTTGGAACTGCAGACTGGTACAGCCACTCTGGAAAGCAGTGCAAAGATTTCTCAAAAAATTAGGGATGGATTCACTGTATAACCCAACTATTCTTTTCTTGGTAATTCTTTAAAAAGGGCTAGCATTATTACATTACAGTGACACAACAAAATAAATGTTCATAGCATCTCCATGCACAATAGTCAAATTATGGAATCAACCCAGATGCCCATCACTGGATGGATGGATCCAAAAGTTGTGAGATTATATATATATATATATATATATATATATATATATATATATACACATACATACATATATATATCAGCTATTATAAATAATATAAACAATGATATTACAGCCTTTGAAGGTAAATGGATGGCAATGGAAGAAATTATGCTCAGGGTCAAATAAATTCCTTAATTTGTGGAAGCTAAATCAGAACCAAGGCTTGCGTGAAAGTTGAAGCTCATGGACTAGACTCACAAAAGTTGAAGCAAAACATAATCTAAGGGAACTATAGATATACAGGGAGGGAGGGAAGAGGACGGATGGAAGGTAACAGAACTACAGATATACAGGGAAGGAGGGAAGAGGACAGATGGAAGGACAGGGATGGGTAACAGTTAGGGATATCAGGGTGAAACCAACAATGTAGCTTACTTTTTACTTTACACCACCAAGAACTCAAATAATACAAATGCAATCATTCTGGAAAATGCACAATCATATATTTATATTTATAACAATGTACATGAACACTATATGTGTGTGTGTGTGTATATAAATATATGTGTGTGTATATATATATATATATATCTGTTATAGGGAAGAAATTGAAGAGCTAACAGACTGGTGTATGAGTGATGTGGGCATGATTTTGGATTAGGATCAGGGGCATAACATATTGTTAATACATATACATTTATGATTATACAACAACACAACCCCTGAATAAAATATATAAAACAAACTCCCTTGATGTTTATTTTTTGTTTCTTTGTTTATTTTATTTTGTTTTAACGAGAGAGGGACAGTGAGAGAGAGAAAGAGAGAAAGAAATTTTATTTAGTTTTTCATGCAGCTTTTGTTGCTCCAAGACTTCATTGTGGATGGTGTGCTACAGTTTGAACTCACATACTTGCACATCATGGGCCAGCACTGTAACTGCCAAGTCACTGCCCCAGCCCCTCCTTTGATGGTTTTAATAACAGATTTAAATCAGTTTTAAATAACTTCAGCTCTTGAAGGAAAATCTTCATATAATGATGGCAGGCTAAATAATCATGAACACACAGAAGACAGTAATGTAGAGAAACTTATAGAATTTGATCAGAATTTTCAGGAGTTCTGGGATGAAATTAGAAGAGCAAATCTCAGAATAATTGGGATAGAGGGAAACATTGACTTACACATTAGTTGCATAAAGAACATTCTCAACAAGATAGTTAAAGAAAATTTCTCCCATATCAGAAAAAAGGAAAAACATGCACATTCAGGAAGCATACAGGACCCCATATAGAAACAACCAATGGAGAAATTAACTGAAGCACATCATGTTCATAATGTATATAAGAGAAAACAAGGAAAGAAAATTAAAATCTGCAAGAGAGAACCACCAATTCACTCTCAGAGGAACATCAATAAGGATCATTTCTAGTGCTTTGATCCTAAAAGCAAGGAGGGGCTGGAAGGATACATTCTAAACCCTCAAAGAAAACAACTGTCATTTGAGGTTAATATACCCAGCAAACCCCATTTTAAATCCAATGGGGAAATAAAGACATTCCATGACACTATCAAAGTAGAATCATTCATAAGCACAAAATCACCAAGACAAAATATTCCACACTAAAACATCTGAATTACCTTCTCAGTAGCACATGGATCTTTTTCCAAAATAGATCACATTCTAATCCACATTGGTAATCTTAACAAATACAATATAATATATAATCTCATGCCTTCTATCAATCATAATGGAATGAAGCTGGTAACTGACAATAAGAAAAATAACAAAAAATGCATAAATAGATGGAGACCGAATAATACTCTCTTAAATGAAGAATGAATTAAAGAAGATATGAGAATAGAAATGAAGAATTTCTTAAAAATGAATGAGAATGACAAAAGAACATATTAAATTTTCCAGGACAGTAACAAAGCATTCTTGAAAGGATAATATATAGCACTAATTGCCTATAACAATAATCTAGAGATATTCTAAAAACATAAGCTTTTACTTCACCTCATGTCCTTATAAAAGAACAAACCAACCTCAATACTAACAGAATACAGGAGATTTTAAAGATCAGAACCAAAATCAATAAAACTGAGAATAAAAAAAAATCCCAATCAATTAAATAAGAGTTGGTTTTTTGAACAAATAGATAAAATTGACAAACCTTACTCAATCTTACCAAAAGAAAAAATGAAAAGCAGTATATCAACAAAATCAGAGTGGAAAATTGAGGGATCACCTAAGACACTACTAAAATTCAGAGGATTATCAGAACCGATTTTGAAAACCTATACTATACCAAGCTGGAAAATCTGGAAGACATGGTCAAATTTTCAGTCACATATGACATTTCCAAGATGACAGAGGATGATATAAAAATCTGAAGCAGACCAATATCAATCAAGTAATGACATTGAAAAAGCAATTAAAAGCTTTCCAAAAGAGAAAAGCCCAGGCCCTGACAGGGTCTACTTAGCACTTTCTTATAATTTCAATCATTTTGCTGTGTTTTCCATTTGCTAATTAATATTTTCCAGCTTTTTATTACATCATTTAAAATGTTTATAATATTTATTTTAAAGTCTATATCTGATATATCTTATATATTGCTATCTCTGATACTATTTTTATTGCTTATCTCAATAGCAAAATATTTTCTTTATTTCATTGTGTTTCAAAATACTAAATACTTAATTATTATTGAGATAATAGGAGAGACTAAAAAGAACTAGTGTTTCTTCACTCAGCCTCACTCAGCCAGGTCTGAGTTCTTCTGCCATGGGGTGGAGATTTTTTTGGTCTGTGTATATGGTCCAATTCCCCAATACCGTTCAAACACTACCTGTGTCTGTATTTTTGAGTATTGAATACAGGGTGACATCTTACCATATATACAACAGTAGTAAACCTCAGAGTCCCAGGAGATGAGAAACAGATGGCTTATTTAGACAGCATCTCTGTTATGCAATTTATCACAGTTCCTGGTATTTATATGGTGTGTACTTAGGCCATTAATACTGATCTTATTCTCTCAACTACTTTACTTGTCCCTATCTGCCTGTGCATTTGAATATGGAACCCCAGGTGTAAGCTAATCCACATCCCTATGGAATTCCAATAAGCAAGAACACCTTCCCATTATTAAAGAAATGTGTTGAAAGACAGTCTAGAAATTTTCTACAAATTTTCTGTTATGTGACAATGGTAAATTCTAAAAGTTAAATTCAAGTCTATACAAATCATTGGATAATCACTCAATTTTGGAATGCAGTTTCTTTATTTTCAAGTTAATTCAATTTAAAAAATGTAAGAAAGAACAATTTTTTTTTGCAGATTATGGTGTTGACACAAAGTCAAATGAAATTCAGTGTTTCCTCAAAGAAGCTTTTATTCCTACCTCAGAGGTTCTTGAGCAGTATCTAATATCCCTCTATGCTAAGAGATTATATGCCTTCATATTCTTATATTCAGAAAAAATATTAGGGTAAAAAGTAAATTATTTAATCAGACTAGATAACATTTGAAAATAATAAAAAATTATTTAATTCAGCTTGATTTTAATTTATATAAGAAATTTGATTTATTCTTACTTTATCTCTTTTAATTAGTATTTCTGCTTATACAAAGATTCAGTCATTCAAAATCCCCCTTATACTTCATTTCAAATAAATTAAAATTCTTTCCAATTCAAGTTGGTTTAAAAAATAAATGAGTCTCTAAAATTTAACTTAGCATATATAAAATCAAGAATCCATATACATACTTTTTAGTGTTATTAGATATATTTCACAAAAATGATTACATCTTAACTTTAATTTTAGTTCAAAAGAGAATAATGTTGTGGAAAAATCACAAATATATTTTTCTACAATTTTTATGAGATTCTTTTTTGTCCTAATATGATACAATAATAAGATGCTAAGATGAGTAATAATTTGGGTAAGTACTGTAATTATTCATGATGATTTGAACTGTAATATTTGATAAGTTAAAATATGTGAATCATAAAAATGATATCATATTCATTAAAGAAAATATCAGTGAATATATATTAGCAATGAAATAATCTACACAATGTTATTTTTGTTATAAAACTGTATGTTGGAATGTTTGAATATTTGAAGAGAAAGTTTATGTGAATATATATATATATATAGTTTTCCTATATTTCTGAATATTACTTATCTGGGAAACAGGAGGGGTTATGAGCTACTTTTTAAGTCTCTGGAAGATTTTGTATTGCTAAAACCAATCAACTTTGATACCAACAGAGTTTCCTATAAGTTTAATTAATTTTCATACTTTGTGCCTGCTTAAGTCTTACTCCATAGTTTTAAAGGCTGTCTGTCTTGTAAGACTGCCGTCATGTAAGACTGCCGTCATGTCATGTCGGACACCAGACACAGGTACCAGGCCATTTCTATGTCTCAGAAAACAACTCTAAATCTTGGTTCCCAGAACTTCCTCTTAAGTTTCAATAATTTGGTACACAATCTAACAAAATTTTATGGTTTATATATGTGACATCTCCAAAAACTCATTTGTGAGATGAATGTTTAGAGGTGAAATGGTAAGAGCTGTAATATAATCTGGAAATCAATCACTAAAATGGATTTAACCGAGTGGTAACTGTGGGAAGGTAGACTACAGCTGGAGGAAGCAGATCACTAGGAGTGTCCTTTGGGGTATATATTTTGTCCATAGTGAGCAGAGCGTGCACCCCTTCCCTCTTTATCTTTCTTTATTCTCTCTCTCTCTCTCTCTCTCACTCCCCCCTCTAGGTTCTGAGCTGAGCTGCTTTCCTCTGCCTTTGTATAAACTAAAATATTAATCAAAAGAGACAAAGGAAGCATAAATCAATTTTTCTATAAATTAAATACAATAGGATTCTTTGAAGGTGAGTTAAACAATATTTTATTATTATTTTCAAATATTATCTAGTCTAATTAAATAATTTACTCCCACCATGATATTCAGCCTCCACTTAGGCCCAAGGCAATGGAATCAACTGACCATGGACTGAATCTCCTAAACTGTGATCTCGCAATAAATTTTTCCTCCTCTGTTGTTCACATTGGGTCCTTTGGACACAGTGATGATAAACAGACTAATACACAGACTAAAGAAGGCAACATGGTGAGAACATTGCCTCAAAAAACAGTAGTAACATCTGTATGGAATATGTGTATAACTTTTTTCTCATCATTAAGTCCCAAATATTAGAGTATAACAATAATTTATATAGCATTTACATTGCAATTATTTAAAGCAATCTAAAGATTAACCAGAAAACATGCATAGGTAATATTCAAATACTATGTTACTGTATATAAGGGACTCAGGTATCTATCAATTTGGTATCTGCAAGAATCCTGGTAGCAGACCTTCATGGATAACAAGGGACAGCTGCATTTGCTTGCTTTAATGAAAGTCTCTGAAATGAAACTGTTTCTTGAGAAATGTCTAAAGCTTATCAGAAAGCCCTTAGGTGAGTTGAACCACATTTTCATGGTTACCTAATTGGTTTGCTTTGAGGGCCACAGTACCATTACACCTCATTCTCAGTATCACTACTATTCTTGACATATAGGAAAAATTACCAAATAATTCCCACATCCATGGGATGGATTTGTTTAAAGTTACTTTCTTGTATGAGATATCATACAAAAGAAACACTAAGATTTAAAATATTCGTTGCAAAGTGTTATAGTCTGAATGCTTATGTTCTTGGAATACAAACCTCAATGCATTACTGGGCATGGGATTTGGAAGGAGGTCATGAGGGCTCCTGGAATTAGTGTCCTTATCAAGGAAACCCAAGATAACTCCCCTGCCCTCTTCTGCTATGTGAGAAGATAGCAAGCAGATGCCTATGAACCAGGAAGAGGGCACTTATCAGGCATGAAATTGCTGGCCTCTTGATGTCCAACTTCCTGGCTTCCAGAATTATGATACATACATTTCTGTTGTTAATAATCTACCAGTCTATGTTGTTTTTCTATAGAAACCCAGTAAATTGACCAAAAGCAAATTAAATCTTGAATTAAATCTCATAAATGCTGCAAAATGAATCCATTCTGATTTATTGTTTGGATTTTAATCTCCTAAACTCCATTCAAATTTTCTTTAAAATTCAGAATTTGCCAAGTTTTATCTAGTAAATTTCAAATTCCCATAACTACTTTTATCAGTTAGTGGCTGTCAGACTTTTCTAGTGAAAATCAATCCGGTGTATTTCAGATCTTTTCAACCCAGTCAACCCTATGAACAGAACACAATTCTTGTATTGCAATCAATTTTTGCTTTCAAAGAAATCAGAGTAGGGTATAAGACATGATTAGTCACAATTATTTTGTTTTCCTTTTTATTTTTTTTGTTATTTTAACACTGAGGTTTGGATTAAAATAGTGCAAACCACAGTAATGTGCAAATGTTCAGTTCAGATCAGAAGTTACATTTAGAAAGTGTCTAATTGCTTAATCAAAATTAAACAAAAAACATGTAATTTTGTCATCAAGGAACTGATAATCCTGAAAATGAATGAGTACTTCAAATATTAATATGGAGTTAAATATTACAAATTGATAGCATGCATCAGTTTCATAGTTTATGAGATATGTTTATAAGATTAGTTGGCCTTGAAATAAGATCTATTATGAGATTAAGCAAAAGATAATTAAATTTTGCTTACTGGGAGAAGTTGGGCAAAGATTCAGAATATAAAATAATCTCTGCAATAATAAAAGAAACTGAAAACAGAGGGAGAACACCAGACACTTCTGTGTGAATAGAACCATAGAATCTCATTAAAGAAACATCAATGAGACAGGTCCTAAGTAATCAAAAAAGAAAAAGGAAAAAAGGAGAGACAGACACACAGACACACGCACACACGCGCACGCACACACACACACACACACACACTTTGGGATTTAGGATTCCAGGATGATGAATCAGGACAGACCTCACTTTACAGGTGAACTTGGCTACTGTCAAGATTAGTTAAAAGAGTTGAGGACAAGAATAGAATTATTTTGGAAATATTTAGTTTCATTTGCTTACTGGAGATGTTAGGTCATTGCATTTATATTTCCTTAGCCTTCTTTTATAAAATTGGTAAGTAGGTTTAAATAGTTGCAGTAATACTTACAAATGTCCAGTCTTTCCTTCCTCATGAAAATAATGCAAAATAAAAGGAAAATTTAAAGGAAAAACAAAAACCTTTTGCATGTGGTCTTTCTACAAAGTTCTTTGTTTCAGTTGTGGATTATGAGAATGCTCACTTGAATCCTGGCCCAAATCACCAAGACTACTGAGAAGAAATTTCAACTTCAAAATCTGGAGCAGCCAGCACAGCTGTGAAGCCAAGTTTATGGGGCTTACTAGGGCAGCAGCTGGGCATGAACTAAACAAAGAGGATAATTCCAGTGCTTTGGAAAAAAGAGTAATGAAAAGCACAGCTTAATCTCCTCTTGGTGAAACAAGAAAATCACGTTTTAAAAAATTACCAACTGATCAGCACTTTCAATAACAATGTCATTTTAAGGCACTATGAAAAGTTCACGTTCTTCATTTTCCCCACAATCATTACTGTCATTCTCAGATCATTGTTAAGTCAAATTGTCAATTCTCTTTGATTTTCAGACTGGGCACTGGAGTAACTCAAATAACAGTTCAATTTGTTGAGAAATTTTAATTTAAAATAGGAAAAAATCAAGTCTAACTCAACAGCACAACCTTTAGGAAAAGGAAATTAAGAAATCTGGCATTTTCTCTGTATTCCTAACATTTGATCTTTAGGAAAAATGCCAAAAGCAGATTAAAGAAAGGAGAAGCAGAAAGTCTATATAAACATTGTACTGAAGTTTACCTAGGGACAATGATCTTTATAAAAGTGCTATTGAAGTGTGTTTCATTTTAGGCTGGTTATCAGATGGGGTTTGGAAATTTTTGCAATATTGTCTTGTGATTCTAAGAATATATAACTTTTTGATTGAATAAAATCAGGGATTAGGTGGTTCAAGTGTTGGGCTAGTCCTAGTAAATACTTCATAGCAAATATACCTTCACTATTGTCTTACACTTCCTTTTCTTAATCTTGTATACAATTCTCTTATAATGCTCCCTTCCCACTTACTCTCCATCTACCCGGACCCTATGTTTAATTGAAATTTTTAATATGACCATAGATACACACATTTTAATTTTTTAAAGAAGAAATAAAATTCAAAACAGATTTGCAGGGCTTCATCCATTTTGTAGAGGTATAATGAGCAGCCTCATTGTTTTTAAAAATCTGATTTTTTGTGTGTATGTGTAGTGATAATTGACATTTCATCTGTGCATGGCACAGTGTCTACTTTTAGGCTGATAGCCAATAGCAGAAATCTACATTCTGGGAAGGAATAACTTTTTAGAGCATAGAATCCATCTCATACCCTAATAGCATGCACTTTGATGCATTGGACAAACAATACCTACAGTATTTCTAAATGCAGATAAGTGCATTGAATAAGCATTCATTATGAGTTATCTTTGTTCACATTTTTACATGCATGAGATAAAAGATATGTACAACACTTGGAAACTGGCAAAAGACATTACTTGGTATTATTCCAGTGGAGAGCTGAGCCTTGTCCTGTCCTGATGAGATATCTGATTCTGTCTATACACTTTTTATTGAATTTCTGAAGCTATATTAATTTACTACATTGTAGTGGTATAAGTTAACTTTTGCAAAAGTAAAGGTAATACAAATGTTCATTGCACATAGTAATATAAATTAATTTTGTAATGTAGATGTACACTTTATTTCTAACTTTAAGAAAAGATAACCCCCAATATTGCATCTTATCCCATGTAGGTTGTTAACCAATTTGACAACTAATAGTGAATTAATTTTCATAATTTCTGCTTTCCTTGTCATACCTCTGTCCCTCAGTCTTCTTTGATCTACTTTAATGCCTTGCTGATTCCATTATGTTTTCTAAGGGTGCTACAGAAAAATACCACAGACTGAGTAGCTGTAACAACAGAAATCTATTGTCTCACCTTTCTGAAGGCTAGAATTCCAAGACCAAGGTGTTGGCAGAGTTGATGTCTACTGAGGCCTCCTGCTTCAGAACACCCATGGACATGTTCTCCGTTTTTCTTCTTGTGGTTCAATGTCTTTGTGTCTGTGTTCTAACCTCCTCTTAGTGTCTACCCTAATGACTCATTTTTACTTAAAATCCCATCTCCAATGCATTTTAAAGTACTGGGTGTTAAGCCTTTAAAATATGAGTTTGGTAGAACAAATTTTAGCCCATAACACCATATTACTTAAAGGATTAAGGAAAATCTCTGAGAGGGTTTATTTACTTTTTGAGTTGGAGTTACTATGGCTTTACTTTTTTGAAAATTTCAGTTTAATGGGAAAGAGGGAATATGCTGTTTGTTAAATCAGGTCTTTTCTGACTATAGAAAAGCAAGTTCCCACTCTAGTGGAGAAATTGCAATTTTACAATATTTTGCTCACTTGGCTATGTGTGTGCTTAACACATAACATCAATTCTCTTGATACACCATGGGTGGTCAGGTTTGGATGGAATCCCAGAACAACCAAAATTTATCAGATTATAAAATTATTACCTTAGGAAAAACTAAGAAAAAACTTTCCTTGTGTTGGAAAGAAAACTCTGATCATTAGATTAAAGAACAACTTCAGTTCTTTGTGTAACTGAGAAGAGAAGAAAGGCACAAAAAGAAGAAAATCCCATGCATGTTTTGATCACCAGCCAGCTCCCTGTGGGATTCTGTAGTTGTCCCTTTATGTTATCTTCCCTTATTAAAGCGGACTTTATTAAGACCCGCTGGGACTGATATTGTTTAGGCTTACCGGTAGCCTTCTCCAGGAAATGAAGCTGATTCTAGAGGGTGGGTGGTACAGTGGGGAGAGCAGTGAGAACAATAAGCACAGATATTGCGCTCACCAAGCTCAGATGTTAGATTGGAAGGAGAGTGATTTGAATGACTCACACCTCCACAGGACTCTGTCCTTAATACCTGGGCTACTCTCATGTTGAGAGAGTTAGATCCACTCAGCTCACCTTGATGATCAGTCAGATCAACCTCTAGATAAATTTGAAATCATCATGTTTAATTATTTAAGTGTAAGGGTAGCATAAAGGGTGAATTTGAAGAAATTTCTTCCAAGTGTGACAAAAAATTTAATGTCAATAAAGGAAACAGAACACTCTGATAAGGCACTACAAAGAATGATTGCACTAGTTTTAATCCCAATTTGTTTTTAACTTTCTAAATTGGCTGCATTCCAAGCTATTGGCAAGATGAACTGTGCCAAGGAAAGTAAAAGAGTAAAAAGACTTTTAAATAAGTTACATTGTGCCCATAAAGTTAAGCTGGGAGTTCCCACAATATAATCTCAAGGTGATTTGTAATCTTTCCATCAAACAAATTCTAAGAGAGGGTTTACCCTGCAGTGGATCAAATAACTCACTTTCACTTTTATTCACTGTCTCTAAACCTCAATTTCATTATGTAGAAAATAAGAATAATGAAAATATCTACCAGATGGAGTTATTATAAATTTTGATATTTTAATCTGGCCTATGGACATGCTTAACACACATTATCTTTCTTTTATAAATAAATATGTACATTTTACTGTGAGCAACCATTAAATAGATATATATTAATAATGTAGTATGTGTTTTTTTAAATTAAAGTAATTGAAGCATCATTTTATATAATTGGGGTTGATATGCATGATAGGAGTCATAAAAATGTGTTAGATTATAATAATTCAAATGAAAGATTATGAAATCTTAATTTTGTTTTTGGTACCAGGGATTGAACCCTGGAGCAGTTAAGCACTGAGCCATGTATCCACTTCCTTTTTATTTTTTTTTTTTTAGTTTATTTGTTCAACATAGTCCTACATATTGGAGGGAATCATTGTTACATATTTGTGCATACATGGATATTGGCAAAGTAAGTTAAGGCTGATTTTAGTCCAGGATGTCCCCACTTTGTCTATTCTCTGCACTCATGTCTCCTCTGTAATACCCCCACACTATAGATAGAAATGAGCATATACATGTATATTAATTTTTCAAATTTCTGAGTTTCTCTGCCTGCCTGTGTACAGTTGGGCTTCTCATGCAAGTTGAATGTTTCCAGTTGTATTGATAACCCCTCCCCTTATTCTATCCTCCCCTCCCTGCCTTCCTAACTTCTATCCCACCTTCATAGTTATGATTCCCCCATCTTATGTGAAACTTCAACTATGGTGAGTTCATTACTTAAACTTAGCTAACATTCATCCTGTCTTAGGTTTTACTCTAGTTTCCACATATGAGAGAAAACATTCAGCCCTTATGTCTCTGTGTTTGGGATATTTCACTTATCTTAATGTTTTCCATCTCCATCCATTTTGTTTCAAATGCCATATCAATCTCTCTAAAGCAGAGTAGAACTCCATTGTATGTATATACCACACATTTTTGAATCCACTCATCCAGTGAGGGGCATCTTGGTTGGTTCCATAGATTAGCTATTGTAAATTCAGCTGCAATAAACATTGATGTAGCTGTGTCTCTGTAGTATGCTGATTCTAGCTCTTCTGGGAAAATACTCAGGAGTGGGAAAGCTGGGTCCTATGGTGGTTCCATTCTTAATTTATTGAGGAGATTCCATACTGCTTACCAGAGTGACTATACCTGTTTGCAGTCCCACCAACAGTGTGTTAGTGTTCCTTTCTCCCAACAGCCCCTCCAGAATCTGTTATTGTTTTTATTCTTCATTTTTGCCATTCTGATTGGAGTGAGGAGTGATTTGCATTTTTCTGATGCTAATGATGTACAACATTTTTTCATGTATTTATTGAGTTTTTGAACTTCCTCTGTTGATAAATTTCTGTTTAATTCCATAGCCCATTTATTGATTGGATTATTTGTGGTTTTGGTGTTATGTTTTCTGAGTTCTTTGTACATTCTCGATATTAGTCCCCTGTTGGAGGCATAGCAGACAATGATATCTCCCATTTTGTAGGTTCTCTCTTGACACTCTTGACTAATTCTTTAGCTGTGCAGAAGCTTTTTAGTGTTATGGCATGCCGATCATGTTTTCTTGACTTTAATTGTTTTGCTATGGGAGTCTTGTTAAGAAAAGAAGTACCTACACTGATGTCATGGAGTGTTGATCCTATTTTCTTCTTCTAGCAATTGCATACTTGATGATTTAATTTCTAATTCTTTGATCTATTTTGATGTGTCTTTTGTGCAGGGTGAGAGATAATGATCTATTTTCAGTTGTCTGCCTATGGTTGTCCAGTTTGTCCAGTGCCATCTGTTGAACAGACTTTCCTACACACTATAATTTTGCCCTCTTTGTCAAATATCAAATGGTTAAAGATTTATGGGTTGGTTTCAGTATCTTCTAGTCTGTTCCATTGGTCTTCATATATGTTTTGATACCAATACCATGCTGTTTCTCTTACTACAGCTCTGTAGTATAATTTCAGGTCCTGTATTGTGACACAACCTGTTTCATTTTTCTTGCTTAGTAATATTTTGGGTATTTTGGGTTTCTTGTTATTCCAAATGAATTTGAGAATTGCTTTCTCTATATCCATGAAAAATGCCATTGGTATCTTGATGGGGATTGCATTGAATCTCTACAGGGCTTTTGGCAGAATGGCCATTTTAATTATATTGTTTCTGCCTATCCAAGAACATGGAATGTTTTTCCATCTTCCCATGTCTTCTCCAATTTCTTATTTTTTAATACTTAATAGTTTTAATTTTAGAGATCCTTTATATCCTTTGTTAGATTAATGTCCAAATATTTCATTGTTTTCAAGGTTATTGTAAATGGGATGGATTTCCTGATTTCTTCTTCAGCAGAATCTCTGCTGGAGTATAGGAAAACTATTGATTTACACATGTTGATCTTGTAACCAGCCACTTTGCTAAATTAATTTATAAGCTCTAGAAGTCTTGTGATAGAGCTTTTTGTGTCTGCTAGGTATAGGGTCATGTTATCCACAAGTAGAGATAACTTGACTTCCTCTTTTCGTATTTGAATTTCTTTGATTTCCTTCTCTTGTCTGATAGCTGTGGCTACGGTTTAAAGGATTATACTGAATAAGAGTGGTGAGAGTGCCAGCCTTGTCTTGTTCCTGAATTTAGTGATACCCTCCCCTTTTTATATTTTAAGACAGGGTCTCGTTAAGTTGCTTAGTCCCTCACTAAACTGCTGAGGCTGGTTTGAACTTGCAATCTTCCTGCCTCAGCCTCCTGAATCAGTGGCATTACAGGTTTGTGCTACCATGCCTGACATGAAGCCTTAATTTAAGGCAGTAAATTGAGAAAGAAATTATAGCTATGAGAAATGTAAAGAATCTAAAATTGTCAAAATTTCATTGGAGGGATGAAGTGGAAGGAAACAAGAATTCTGAAATATATATTGCAGAATGTTAATAGATAAATCTAAAATGCTTATAGATTTTTAATGATTTACCTCTTCCCTACTTCTTTGACCTTCGTCTTAATTGTACTAGCCATTAAGCAAAAATGGTTTAAATGCATTAAGATACATCACTTACCTCTTAAATCTCTCCAATGAGACCCATTGCTTGAAGATAAAATCCAACCTCTCATGTCTAGGATGGCCTTGAGGTGTTTCTGTGAGAGTGTCTCTGATATTATTGTGTGCAACACCTGTCCTCTACTTCCAAGGCCTGTTCACAAGCCTTTTTTCCCCATTTGTAAAACATAGTAAGCATTTCCCCAACTGAGGTCTTACTTTCTAATTTCTCCCCAGAAATTATCTTCACAGTTTTGATGATATGATTATTCTTCTCCATGTGAACTCACCTTATATATCACCTCATAAGAAAATACTTCTGTGTCCACATAATCTAATGTAGACCTCCAGTTTTTTTAACCATGACATTATACTCATTTATTCTTATAATATGCTAGAACATATCCTTTTATTTTTATAATTGCTGATTATATACCACTTCGGAAGATTTTCAACTACATGAATCTCTGGATGATGTTACTTTGCTATAGCCTCTGTGTGCTCATCACTTATCAAGGCACACAGCATAAAGAATACAAGTAATGTATAACTACATAAGAGTGAATCTCCAGTAGAATATACAGAAAGTTGGCCTGATAATTGTTTTATCCTTTTGTTCATGTTGATGGAAAGATATACTTTTGCCCTTTGTCATGGGTTCCACAAACATTATTCTCAGTCTTTTTTGCCTTATGAAATTATGGTAAGAGCAATGAAAGAGTCAGATACAAAGAGAAACCAGACCACATTCTCTAAGTCCTTATCAATCATGTGGACTAAGAAACACAGAAGACTGTTGTATTATCTTTCTGTTACAATAATAAAATCATCAACATATACAGGAAATATTTAATTTTGGCTCATAATTTTGGAGTTTTCAGTCCACTGTCTATTGACTCTGTTGCTTTTGGGCCTGTTGTAAGGCAGAACATCACTTCAGGGGGTGAGGTAGAGTAGAACTATTTAAATCATGGCTGGGATGTTAAAAAAGAAAGAAGAGAGTCTGAGGTCCCACTATCCTCTTCAGGGGCACACACTTAATGGCCAGTAGACCTCCACTGGAATGCACCTCTTAATGTTTCTTTCATGTTCCAATATGCCAATCTAGGGAATTAGCTTTTCATTCACTGGTGTTTGGGGGACACTCTACATGCAAATTATAGCAACTGAAAAGGAAATTTAGTTAATCAAGAATGAAACATGTGGCTGGATCAGAGGTTATGGCACTGTCCTGGCATGCACGAGGATGTGAGTTCAAATACCAGCAACATGTACACAACAAACTGTTGAAGCAAAAAGAGCCATATGAGAAACTGAAATAAAATTGATTAACTTTCTCTTTCTTTGTCTCTCTCTCACTGTCCTGCTTTCTCTCTTGCTCTCAAAAAAAAAAAAAATAGAATGAAGTATGGATAGTATAAAAGAACTTGATAAGTCAAGGCAGGGTCAGGAGATAGAAGGTACAGATATTTATATTAATTCCAGAGAAATTTCACCAGACAAAATATTTGATAGGATTTCTATGTAAATCTCTCCTCCTAGTCTGACTGGATCTTAAAGAGTTGTGTGTGCATGTTGTGTGTGTGTATATGTATGTGTATGTGTGTGCATATGTATGTGTGTATAAATAACCTGAAGGAACTATCAGTGAATTTTTTGCTTGTCATACTACAAAAGCTTTTGACTATTTTCAAACTAATCCCATGAAAGTTGCAATCCTTAATTTTGTCACAAGATTTGTGGTTATTGGAACTGGTATTGCTTGATCACTCTGATCATGGGAGAGACTTGCTGCTCTTTTGACATTTAAGAAAAAGAAGACACCCGTATGCCCACCTCTTTTAAGATAAGCATGGTATATGTTTTGAAGATCTGATCTATGAAAGCATTAAATCTTAAATTATTTTGTGATTATTGAGCCAACATGCATATTTTTAAAAATAAAATAAAACCTACATGGCAGACTACTTTAGCCAGAAAATTGAAAAAAATTACATATGAGTCTTAATATAAAATTTTAGTCACTTAAATGAATACTCAATCCATCTCAACTGAGAGTCCCCTTAAACTATATAATTGCAAGGGCTCATCTATAACCATCTGCCATGAAGATGGTATTCACTGAAAAGGAACCAGATGTGGTAAACAAATTAACATGTGCGCCATTGTCAAATGCTGCTGTTCTAAAGCATGTAAGTGACATGGCAATTAATGTCTGTGAACAGCTGGTTTTAAAGAGTATGGAAAGTGATTACTTTGCACCATAAATGGACAAATCCACAGATGTTTCAGGTTGTGCTCCGTTGTTGGCATTTGCAAGACGTATTTTGGAAAACACTGTGAGTGAAATCATGCTGTTTTGCAAAACTTTGCTGGATGAGATGCTAGGAAAAGAAAGCTTTCTTAAATATTTCCAGTGAGAACACAGAGCTTAAGGTAAGGAAGATGTGTTGTGAGGTTTTAAATATGGACACTGGCAAATCAAACTGGGAAAAATATAAGCCTTCTTTTGCTAAAAGCTTTCTGGATGTGTTGTGCTATCTACCACAATGATATAAATGAATAATCTTTTGGAGATCTCTGAAAAAATGCCATCATTGTCAAATCTCTTCATGTTCATCTTCAGTGTTAGTGATAGAAGAATTTAAAAAGCGTTCATCAAATGTTCTCAAATGTTAATGTCCTTTCTTGATCAGAAATCAAATTTGAAACTGATATACTAATTCATTAAGATATACAAAGTCATCAGGTATGATAGATCACATCTGCAATCCCACCCACTCAAGAGACTAAGGCAGGAAGATTTCAAGTTTGAGGATAGCCTCAGTAACTTAGAGAGATCAGTCTCAAAATTAAGAAAAGAAAAAGTGCTGGGTATGTAGATAAGTGATAGTGACCTTTATTAAATTCTCAGTATTGCAAGACTTACAAAGGTTGATATCCTAGGATATCTTTCCTATTGTTCTTCATTTTGAGTTAAATAAACATTTTTTAGACAAAGAATCACAAATCTTTTCCTTTGCTGATAAGATTTAAGCTGCTATGAAATCAGCAAGTTAGTCAATTAAATTAAAAGGCAATATTAGGTTTATTTTTTGCCAACACAAAATATAAACACTAAGCAGATTTATCATTCAATAACCATTTTTCAATAAAACTAGACTAGAACATACTATGTGATAAGAATATGGAGCTGGTTTTTCAAATAAACAATTATGTAATTATTTCCTTAAATGATTATTTACAGCTAAAAAAGTTACTTTTCTTGTGTGTTTTTAACTATGAATTCCTTATTTTTAAAATAATGGAATGTGAATGTTTTACTATTTTACTCTAACACAAAGAGCCATTTTTATTATTGACTCTCTTCCCAATACATCCGAAAATATATTCAGTTTTCATGTAGTGTAAAGATAAAATAATTTCAATCAATCACTTCTTATGTACAGGAAGTGTTGTAATTGTAACACTTTAGTACTGTAAACTCACATCCAAATTTATGAACTAAAGAAAGAACATTTAAGAGTTAAAATCAAAGAGGAATGTGTGCTGTTTTCCAATTAACCTAAATAACTAGAGCACATGCAGATAAAATCAGTTACTTTCAACCAAGAACTTTTAAGTACTTCAGTTGGAAATAATTTAAGCATGAAGAATAAGATTTAAAGCCATCTAAAACAATCCAGGATCCTGTTTTTCTGTTCTTCTCTCCTATTGGGAACACCTGCATATTCACAGCCATGGTGAAAACCTGCAGGTGTTATTCTTAGGATTGTGTTTAGAAAAAAAACAAATGGATTCCTCTTTTCTCTTTATGCCTTTCAAAGCGAGAAATAGACAATTGATTGAAAGAAAATGAAAATGAAAAAAAAATTGTAGTAGTGGCCAAACATTTCTAAATGCTTCTTTGTATTATTATGAATGAAAAAACTAAAATTTCTGTTTTGTATAGTAATTATTTTCCCATATAGCCATGATGGCATAGCATATACCAAGTTGTCTTTCTTCTTAAAACAATTAAAAACACACAATATATGAAGTTATGAAAGCTGGACAGAAGCGTAACCAGGTGATAAGATCTGAAAGAAGAGGAAAAAAAGGAAAGGAAAGCAATAGAAATGAGTACTTTGATGGCCTCTATGTATTACAGAGCATTTTCAGAAACATGAGTGAGAAGTACAGTTCAGAGTTCAAGAAAGTTAAGTGTAATGGCTAATCTGAATTGTCAACTTGATTGAACTAGAGATGCATAATATTAAGAAGCTCCTAAGTGTGTCAATGAGGGTGTTTCTGGGAATGATTGGCAGGCAGGACAGCCACCTGTAGTGGAGACCCACTCTAACTGTTGGCAGCACTGTCCAAGAGATTCTAGGCTTGGTTGGAACAAAAGTTGGAAAATCAAGGATGCAGCAGCAGAAGCAATTTTGTTAAGCAGCATCTTAATGAATGATGCTCTGATCTTCTGAGGACATCAGACTCCAGCTTGTTCACTCTTCTAAAGCAGACTTTATCCGGTAAACCATAGGGAGTTTCCAGTTGTTTAGTCCCAAACTGGGGTAGTATCGTTCATCCCTCTTGTTTTGAGACTGCAGCTTTTTGGACAGCACAGTTTCTGGTTCCTCCAGCTCTCCAGCCTGCAGACAGCCACTGTAGGACTATCCAGCTTCTGGTCTGGTTGTGTATGCCAAACCACATTGGTTCTGTTCCTCTAGAGAACCCTTACTAATACAGTAAGTCAGGAAGAATTTGCAAGATGAAATGCCACCAAGGAAAAAGCTGAAAATAACAATTTTTTTCCCTAGTAGACAAATAAAGGCTTTCAAATGTTAATTTGAGAATGCAAAGCAAGATTAATTTATAGAAACAATGCAACAAGATAAATAACAGAATCTGAGGAGTGTGTGAAATATCTGTACAATCATCACAACTTTCCTATAAATTTAAAATGATCCTGAAATATAAAGTATATTTAAAAATTAAACAGGGCAACAATGAGCTGAAAGAAAATATCTAGCACCTTGTATGTATGTAATTAAAAATCTCAGGTAAGGAGAGAGTGCAGGTGGAGGTAGAAAAAGAACATTTGAAGATGTTATAGTCAAAATCTTTCCAAATTTGATGAAGCAGCAAACCTACGTATTTGAAAATCTCATCAAAGCCCAAGTGAAGAGTACCAATCCAAGGTGTATCAAAACCAAATTACTTTATTCTTTGTATCTTGTGACAAGAATAATGTCGTTTCATCCCTGTCATTTTCTGCACTTCCCTCATAAATTTACCTTTATGTCCTCTTCAGATACATATTAAGCCACAACACCATGTGCAAGCATAAATTTACTCTATACTGCTAGAGTTTTCCAGTAAAGTTTAAGGTCTCCTGTGCCTACTTTATCTGTAGTAATAATGTTTTCCTATTCTTACACAGTCTAGGTGAAATAATTGCTTTTAAACATTCTGTTCAGATGTCACCTCTTCTTTGGGTCCTTTCCTGAGATCCTTCTACATGATTTGTAACTACTCAGAAAATCCTTATTGAATTAATAAATAAATAAATGAATAAATTAAAAGATCTTTGGAAGAGTGGGTGACCATCTACTGTTTCTCGTTCATGGTGTAGCAGGAGAAGATGAATTTGTACAGAAAATGCTTTCTCAGGCTTATACTATTCGGGATTGTATCTCTCTTTTGGATGATGGTTTGAGGATGTAGACTTTTCCCTACCTTTCCTTCAGGTTCTGCTGAATAATGTACAAAGGAGTATATTCCTGAGCACACAGGTTTCATTAGCCATGGAGACCATTATCTTAGATGGTGATTCAATACCTTTGATGTGATGGTTGTATAATTTGGACTTTGTTCTGTACAAACATTGGTACTAATCAATTATTTTGCAAACAATATTATATTAGGGACCATGGACATGAATAAGATGAGGAAACTGAGGTATTTGCCTTGGTATAAAGTTTTAGAGAGATACCCCAAATCTCCATAATGGAGATAAATATTTAATGCACTATTTGTTAAAAATAAAGCATATAAAACATCAATAAACCAAATATCAAAATTGCAAATAACTGAATTTTCCTTCTTTCACAGTCTTCAATATAGCTTTAATATGATGTTTTTACTTATTTTACTTAGGAGTTCCGCCTTGATATCTAATTGGAAAAGTTATCATATTCTTTCACATACACATTTTGTATTATCGAGATGGAAAAAAGTTCCATACCACAATCAATACCTACAGTAAGATCATCCTCGTAGAGTCTATGCAAAGATAAGATAGGATGTAGACATTTGTCTAACTCTGATTTTCCTTAAGAAAATCAACAATCTCTCTGACTTTAATTTCTTACATTTCAAATAGTTAGAAATAGTCTCTACAAAAAAGTAAAATCAAATAGTCCCATTCTTTTTATCTCAGAGGGTGATAGCAATTTATCAAATAAACAAACAAAAAACAAAAGAAAAATTTTTCTTGCCTTTTATTAATGTCAAATTCAAGTGTTCTTAATTTCAAAGTTAAGATTGTTTGGCTAGGAAAAATGATCTAAATTTAATTAATTAATCAATCTTGAAGCAAAACTTTCAGAAATGGAGCTATGCTTGGCTGAGTGTATGCCCCAGTCGCTGGCAGCAACATAGGTATCTTCAGGTCATCTTGCAGAACAGAGTATGAAGGAGCACTATTAATTCTAACCACATATCCCTCGGAACCATGTGGCACAGCTGCTGAATATGATTAGTTTTAGAGCAACAGAAACAGCTATTAAGAATTGAATTGACCGATTTTGAGAAAACATACCAAAATTTTGCAACAAGAGAAAATAATCTGTTTTGAGCCCTTTTGGTCATGTTACTAATTAATCACTTAATTTTTCTATGCCACTGCACACTTTCAGGAACAACTCATTTGATCCTAATAGTAAGCTTGTGAAGAATGTGAACACTGGTGCCATATGCTGCACAAAGAAATCTGAGACTTGAATTAGACTTGATCAGTTTCGTACAGTGACTAGGAATTACAGCAGTTCCCGAAAATCCAGTAATTTTTCTGTCATATTGCCTTTTTTCCATTCCATTGTGATATACAGAATGGAAAGATGATTGGATTAATCTTTCCTTTTCTCATGTACAGTAATACATGTGATGATATCTAGTCTTTCTAATTTTGCTATTCTTAAATGTAAAGTTTTGAAGCAATCTCATAGTTATAGGTAAGCTGCATGCATAACACAAATAAAACATTTTTCCTTTACTCTTGAAAGGGTTCATATTTGTCCCATTGCTGCCACTATAATGTGAATATAATTTTTTTCTATATAATACAGCCATCAAAATTAACATGGACACATTACTAACATTTACTTTACAGAGTTGAGTTTAAGTTGTCATCCAAATTTTACCAACTATTTCAAAAGTCTCTTTTATGGCAAAAGGATTCAGTCTAGAATCATATGATTTACTATTAATTTATTTATTTACTTATTTTTCATCACTGGGGATTGAACCTGGTGGCGTTTGCTTCTAAGCCACATCCTATGACCTTTTCATTTTTTCTATTTGAAATAAGATCTCTAGCTAACTTGTCTAGGTTGGCCTTGAACTTGTGATCCTCCTACCTCAGGCTCTCTAGTCACAGGGGATTACAGGCATGCTCTACCACACCAGGATCCTATAAGGCATTTAATATTTTAAAATTTATTTTATTCTAAAACCAATTCCCAGATGCAAATTAAAACTTCATTAAGATTTCACCTCACTCCAGTCAGCATGGCAAAGGTCAAAAATACATACATACATTCACACACACAATGGAGTTCTACTCAGCTATTAAAAGAATGAAATCATAGCTTTGCTGGTAAATGGATAGAAATGAAGAAAATTATGTTAGTGAAATTAGTCAAATTCAGAAACTCAGATATCAAATGTTTTAACTCAAATATGGAAACTAGAGTAAAACAAAAGAAAGAGTGAGAGAAAGTCAAGTTTCTATAAGAGACCCATCAAATTCAGTGCAACATGATCATGGCAAAGTCTAGGGATATAGTGAGGGGGAAGGAGGGAGGAAGAGAAGATGGGGAAGAAAAAGGGAGGGTATAAATACTGTGTGGTATACTTTGCACCCCTGTGATGCTGAATACTACACATACAGGTTTTAAAGCTTGAAAATACTGGAAAGTACAATATAAATAGATAGATGATAGATTGATAGATAGATAGATGATAGATAGATAATTAGATACACCAATGGAAATAAGAGACCAGGGAGAGGTTGGACAGAGGAAGTATGGGGAAATGAATAGGACCAAATTATATTTTCATAACGTGTATATGTATACAAATCCCTATACACACACCATGGTTTACACACACCATGGAATTCTACTCAGGTATTTTATTTTATTTTTATTCAGAAATTTATTTGTTGAACAATCAAACAAGCTTCTAATTAAAAAAATATATATATATATATTCTGAAAATTAGGTATTTTAAAAAATGAAAGTGCAGCCTTTACTGGTACATGGTTGGAGATGGAGAAAATCACAGTGAAAATAGCCAAACCCAGAAACTCAAGGGCCAAAATGTTCTCTCATATGTGGATGCTAAAGTACAATATAGGAAAGAGTGAAAGAACAATAAGTTCAGACAACATAGTCAAGGAACATGGTTTACCAGCAAACTGGGGACAGCCTGCCAGACTAGAGATTAGGGATTTAGGGGTGGAATCAAAAGGAGGAGGTAGATGATGGGGGGATACAAAGGGAAGATATATGATGTGTGAATGTATGAAAGTATAACAACAAACCCCTTCAATATGTAAAAGTATAAGGAAAAATAAAATCTTGTCTCAGAAAAATGAAATCAATTCCCAGTCTTTCATAACTTTTATACATTGATACTTTCATAGATAGAGGCCACACATTCTATGAATAAAATATTTTGAAGGACATACATAATGTCCCTCAACTTGAATTTGTCTGTTAACTCACAATTTCAGACTATGCATCTAGGCAGAAATATCACAGATGTAATATGGTGTTCTGCACATTGTATCTTGTTAAGATCAAGATTTGAACTTTTCACATCCCTCGTAATGTTAACCATCATGACTGGTTTAAAGTGGCATCTGTCATACTTTTCTATTATGTAAAGTTTTGATTTACTCATTGATTTTTGTATGCCACTGTGGATCATGGTTTCTTATTTTGCTCAATGGAGTATAACTTTATTAACATTAGTTTTTAAGCTCAGGTTTAACAGTTGGCACTCCTGGGTATTGTCCCAAAAGAGCTAGAATTGGCATACTAGAGAGACATAACTGCATTGATGTTTATAGCAGCTCATATTACTATAGTTAAACCATGGAACCAACACAGATGTCCATCACTGGACAAGTGGATCCCAAAACTCTGGTACATATATGCAATGGAGTTTTTCTCTGTTTTTAGAGAGAATGATATCATGGCATTTGCAGCCAAATGGATGGAGATGGAAAAAATTATGCTGAATGAAATATACCAAATTCAGAGATTCAAGGGCTGAATGTTTTCTCTCATACGAGAAAGCTAGAATATAATGTAAGACAGATTGAAAGTCAGCTAAGCTAAATAATAATCTCAACATAGGTGAAGTTTTACATTAGCAGAGGGAACCATAACTATGATGCTGGGGGGATAAAGGAGGAGTTCTGTAGGGGAGGGAATGATTAGGGGGGATATCAATGCAGCTGGAGGGAGGAAGTATGGGGTTATAATGCAGTTGGGAACCCTTGACTCCCATAAGAAGCCCAACGAACATGGGGGTAAAGTAGGGGAAGCATGGGAACAGGGAGTAGTCAAAGAGGGGAGACCATGGACCAGCATCAGCCTTAACTTACTTTTTAATATCCATGTGTTCAGGAATGTGTAACGATTCCCTCCAATATGTAGGACTATGTTGAACAAACAAAACACAAATCTTTCAACAAAAAAGAGGTACCAAATATGAATGAAGTGTTTTATGTTTGTTTAAAATATATAAAAATAAATAAATTGGACTACATTATTATAGTCCAAGAACATTAAAAAAAAAGTTGTCCAGTGGAAGCCATTCAAGCTGCTTTCCAAATATGTTCTTTGTCACAGCCCCTCCTCATTTCAGCATTTCTTTTTTGGTGCAATATAACCTTCTATGTTTTTGTCATTTCCTAGAATCAGACGTTTTTCCAGGGAGTTTGCTTCATTTTATAGAACAACAGAATTTAATAACCAAATCTGAGTTCATGGCGTGCTTTTTACTAATGAGATGTCCCTGCTTCCAGAATTTCTCAATTGAAAAACCTGGAAAACATAAACAGGCACACATGTCTCTCTCTCTCTCTCTCTCTTTCTCTCTCTCTACATGTATATGTAGAGAGAGGGACATGTATGTAAGAGAGAGAGACAGTGAGAGAGAGAGAGAGAGTGAGAAAGAGAGAATCAACTTCATTGTGTATGTGGTGCTGGGGTTTGAATTAGCATACTTGTGCATGCCAGGCAAGTACTGTAACCACTGAGCCACCATTCCAGCACCATATCTCTCTATATTGTTATATTAAAAATCTTGAGTTCACAGCAGTACCCATAATTTCAATATAGTAACATAGTGTTCACACTGGATTTCTCCCTTTCTGTATCTTTAATGTCTTTCCTAACAGTGAGTAACCCAGATCATTACTGCTAGCATATTTGTTTATGTGGTTAATTTCCCCTCTACAAAACCAGCACCCAATTCTGCTGCCATCCTCCTCATGCCCAGATGCCTTTCTTACCCACTTGGGCTCCCATCTCCTAGCACATATGAGTGTCCTATTCTCCCGCTCTCTCTGTATATCTGCATATACACAGAGAGAAAGAGAATGATTAGAAAGAAATGGAAGAAATGAGAAAGACAAGGCTTAGTAGAACTGCTAATCGTTTGCTATTTGGCATTGTGTTCTGAACAGACGGAGGTATCATCATCAATGAGAGCCTGTGGGATAGATGGACAACTGGTGGGAAATTAATGACAGTGAAACTGATGTGATCAGAGTGATATTTATGACATTATGAATTTGTGTTGTAGAGAGTATTCTTAATCATCCATTACTGTGTCCCCCAAGAAAGCCAGTCTTTTAGTAATTGCTACATTGACAACCATAGAACTGTCAGTTTCAGTTCTCCAGAGAAAAACAATCATCAGCATTCACGCAAAGTCCCTTTACTTGGTAATGTCAAAAAACACTCATTTTTCCTTTCCAACCCTCCTTCCAACCACAGTAACTAGTGTTAGGAAAGGAAGAATTAAAGAGTTCAAATAATAATCCTTTCTGCTTTTCTCTCTTCCCCTTCCCCCTGCTAGGCCCTAAAGCCATAAGAGAATTGATCTGTCTTAGTGGAAGGGAGAAAATAAATTGAATCTAGTTTAATGTGAAAATTTTAAAATAATTAGGGCTGAATCCTACCTATTGAAATAAAACTATTTAAATTACTGAAAAGGAAATTAGAAATTTATTTAAATTCTTGAGATATTAAGAAAATTGCTTCACAGTGGCATTAGCATAAATAAAATTGTTTCATGTATTTTTATCATGAGAAATTAAAATTCTTTCATAAGCTTTCTACACTAGTTAAATGAACCTGGATATTCATGTACACTTTTTGAGTTTCAGAGTCTGAAAATGTGGCTTTAAATTTAGATAGCTAACTTTATAAGCTATGGAAATTTTTAATTATAGCAAAGAGCTGACAGGATGGAAGTTCTTTTTCTTTTGCCTTCATTCAGTAGAGTAAAAGGGCTCCACAGGATGCATGTGAAGGTCAATGTTGTATAGTGAAAAAGGTTTTGCCGAAGTTAAGACACAAGGTGAGAAGTGAAGGAGACCTATCTGAAGCATCAGGAGATAGGGAATGACAGGAAATGTCCAGAGCTGAACATGATAGATCACAAACAGGAAAACAAGGGATATGGCAAACTGGCAAACCCAAAGGCAAATGTCAAAGATGCAACAAGACTCAGCTTTAAGAAAACCAGAAGCACAAGGCTTTTGAGATCTGTAAGAAAATGAAATTCAAATATTATTGAGGTCTATGTTCCTTTCACTACAGAGTATCAATAAGAGTCAAGTCTGCTCATTAATAGGGCTATTAAAGTAAATCTGTATCAGTGAAATCCTTTATCCAAATTACTCATAATCTAGAGAAACAGATTACAATGTTTTTTTCTCTCCCACTCTCTGCTAGTAAAAAGTTTTATGAACATCTGTGTTCTTCAAGTATGTTTTATTCTCTCAATTCATTTTATGTTAAATAGCTTCATTTCAAATTAAGGGTGTAATTTTCTTTTTCCAGTGCAGGGGATTGAACCTAGGACTTCATGCTTACTAGGCAACCACTCTAACACTGAGCTGTTTCCAGACTATTTTTAATCTTCTTAATAATTAAATTCTGTTGAAACCCTTGTTACTTGGACAGTGGCTTTGAAAGTTATGTGACTTCAACAGGCTCAAGGCTAACAAGCCCTTTGATATGTACAAGTGGGGATTCATCTAATTTTGTCTGTTCTATACCACAGAATACTCACTATCCCAAATGATATTGTTAGTCTATGCAAGGTTGCTAAATGGAAACATTCCATAGGCATTAATTTGGGAACTCTTCAACATGAACTGTACGTTAATAGTTAACATATTAACATGCATGGCATGGAGGAGAACTACTTCCACTTCACTTTGGATATGCTATTCAGTGAGGTTCTGGCTTTTTTCATTAAGCTTGTGATGATAATCTTCATGAGAAGTATAAGAACTGCATTTCTGTAAACCTCTTGTTAAGTTGCATTTTCTCTCTGAAATGCCCCAGCACATTTACATACTACTTTGCAATGTTGCGTAAGAGCTTTATTACTTCTTGTGGACAACTTTTGGTCCTTTCATTTGCGTTTGTTCAAATTACAGTTGGCTGGCTTCTGTGTAGTCCAAACCCATGAATTCAACCAACTGCATATCAAATATATTTTTAAAAATGTGTCTGTAGGGAACAGGGATTTTTTGGGTCATTATTATCCTAGCAATATACAATCTAATGGGCACTAAAAGTGAACTAGAAATGACTGAAAATATAAGGGTAGGTAATACCTAGATAATATACATTTTATGTAAGGGTCTTGAACACTGAAAGATTTTGGTATCCTTAGGGATCCTAGAACCTCCTCCACTGATAACAAGGGATAACTTTATTGCAAGTATAGAAGTTTTTCTTCACACTATAAAATTCAGAGTGTTGGATGCTAGGTCTATTAATTGAGCATGACTATAGTTGTGCTCCCTTTCTAGCTCATTTAAACACATTGTAATGTTTTTGCTACATGCTTTCAGCCACACATACTTTCACAACAAGGCTGCTGTATCCTTGGGTCAGGGGGTCTCTGACATAGTCATTTACAACTTGGGGATCCTTGATGAAACAGGTCATAAGGGAAGTCACGTTGCCTGCTTGCCTCCTTTACAATATGTAATGAGATTCTCATTTTCTGATGCTTGAGAGTAGAAAAGATGAGAATCTTCTGCAGGACTGATTTACAAAGAGAACTCTCGCAAGTTAATTATGTTGTGCTCTGGGCATCAATTGGGAAAGAGTGAGACCATGAGATATTGGGGTATTGATATCTGGGTCAATGTCTGTAGAACCTTGATTTCGGAGATCCTTTCAACTCATTGGGCTTTTAGAAGTGATCCACTACATCCTGTTTAAAGACTAGCATTTTATTAACCCTTAAATATTATGCAGATCCTTTTGTATGAAAATTGACACAAAATTCTTCCATAACACAGTCATAACTCTCCTTCACACCAGAAGACTCTTAATTAGGGTAAAAATTCAGGATAAGCTGAATGGGAAAGTGTTGGGCCTAATAAGGGGAATGATTGCCAAGGGTCAAAGAACTACATGTCCTAGTCAATGCTGCAGACAGGACCTGGGAAAGAAGTGTGGAGTTGGAACAGAACGTGCTACATCAGAGGAGTCAAACTATTAAATCATATAAGGAACTTTTTTTGATGTGGGAGTATTCTCTATGCAGAATTTAAACCCTGAAAAAGCCTCTGGGAGCTATTATGATTACACCACCAAGATGGCTCATAAAAGGTTAGAAAAAATGAATGTCCTTGCTGAATAAGAATTGCCAAAGCACTACTAAACAAGAAAGATGAAACAGGCGGTTTTGCCATTCCAGATCTAAAACTACACTATAGGGCCACAGTAACAAAGACAGCATGGTACTGGTATCAAGACAGGGAAGAAGACCAATGGAATAGAATAGAAGACCCCGAAACCAATCCTCAAATCTTTAAACATCTGATTTTTGACAAAGGG